>JAHWFO010092776.1:6510402-6645495 GCA_023313115.1 Rhysida immarginata | reverse complement strand
ATGTCCCCGATATCGAAACGTTGAAAGATCGAATAATGTTCCAGCTGAGACAAATTAATGTTGCGATATGTTGCGAGGCGCCGTGGAAAATGTCGTGCACCGTATGAAGTTCTTGGAACATATTGAACCTCATTTGTAAGTTACAATCATTTTTTGTTAATAAAATTGATGTGTGCTGTGTCGTTTGGCATTTAATCATTCAGTATTCACACTAACACACTTTTGCAGCGCCAAAATTTTATTGGTGGCGACTTTTGGTACTAATTATTTTTTTTTTAGAAATCGAAATCCCATGGTCCACTATGCATGCCCATCAAATTTGGTCATGTTTCGTCCAATAGTTTACTCGCTAGAGGGCTCTGCATACCTCACGTTATTTTATAACCACCCTGTATTTATACGGAAATTGAAAAATTGTGTTTAAAGTGTAAAACATATCAATTTCCATTGGCTATTTTCATATAAAGTGCGTAGAGGTAAGCGACTTGGCAGTGCTTTAACTTTTCTGATGCACTGCACAGAGAAAACTGATTAAGTATAAATACTGTTTCACAAATAAAGATAACCAAGTATTATATAAGGCTTTAATTTACCAATTTGACTTCTAAAAAGGACTGATCACAGAAAAAAATTTTGTGAAGACCAAATATCAAATATTATAAATACGATGCTAGATAATAATAACGAATAAGTAATTGCAGCCATAACTTCTGCTTAACTTTTTTCATAACCATAAATGAAGTTCTAACCTTCTTGCCACAAAAATCCAATAAATGCACCTGCAAACAAGACTTTCTGGGAAAAATTAATCGGCATACTTCCTTTCACTTGAATTTTAATTTTCTTTCAGCGTTTACTTTTTTCTTTTTTTTCTTAGCATATGTCTCATTACTCAAGAAACGCAAATTCCCATCCCTTACGTGTCTCTTAACGAGTGAATTCGCCCGGCGAGTCTTCTGTGCATTGCCAGCAAGCAGCTTTGGGAAAGACAACTCGCTCATCTTACGAGGAAGAATTTTCGTAATTTTGAAAATTTCTCCAGGGCGTAATTTTCAAAGCTCAGGAACGAAACTTGCTTCACTAAGATGGCCCACTGTTAGATTCTACATATGTATTTACCAAGGCTTGTAAACAATGACCTAGACAGTGCAAAATTGATAAAGCTACACCACGCACACGCACGCCAGTAAACGATCTCATAAGTCTTTCTGCCTTTCCAATTTTTTTTTTCTTTCCCTTTTTGGACGACGGAGAGAACTTAAACAGATAATGAAGACATGGTATTAATGCAAAGCATAAAGAGGAACTTGGCGAATCTGTCATGCGAAACGAAATTAAACTTCGACTTCACTTGGATCTCCACCCAAAACGCTCTTTTGCCAAAAAATGAAATTTATTTAAACATTAACTACATATCAGAGTCATCTTTTGCAAAAAATATTTAATAATAATTTACAGCTGTGAAAGCATGGTTGAAAAAGAAAGAATAAATCCTCTTGGAGCTTATTACAGTATTCTTATCAATTTTTATTTGATATGATATATTGTACTGGCTATATTGGCATCCTGGCTACCCGAAAGGTACTGATCCAGAATATTGATTTATCTTAATGTTTATTATTTTGCAGTTTTACAACAGTCGTTCAAAAGACTGCTCGCTGTGCTGCCCGAATGTTTGAGGTAGCGGACGGTTGATGGCAGTAAAACAAACTTTGATACAGAGCGTAACAACTATCAACCCATCACGTTCTCAGGGACGTACCCAAAAATTTTCCACTTTGACAACTAATTCTGTTGCTTGGGGGACCCCCCCCCCTCCCCCCGCTGGAAGAAGAATAGGGCCAGCCTCCTGAGCCCGCTCCCGAAATAAAATTCTGGGTACGGCCCTGCACGTTCTCAACTGACACGAGAGTTCGCTATGGTAAATGAGACTGCTTTTCCAACAGCGATGTGTGGCTATAACCAAGTTTAAAGGCCGGCTGCGATTCAGTTCTTGTTAAGAAAGGCACGTAACCAACGGAAATCTTTCGGAGCATGTAAAGAGTTTATGGTGACGCACAACTTTTTGATTTAATGTAGTATCTCCTATTTTTTCTTGTTTTTATACGCTCCAAATTGTTAAGCTTATATTAATAAATAAATAAGAGTTAAAAAATAAAAGTAATAATAATTTCAAATAAAAATAAATAAATACTTTTTTTAATTAGTGATAAGTTATGGCCTCAGTTATCATTACGCGAAAGAAAAATTCAGTCTTATTTCAATTGATCTAATGCTCACTATGAAGTGCCACGGTCGCATAAAGCAAAATGGTAACTCGAAAGAGTATGCGAAAAACAAATCAATAATTTCTCGTGCAAAGAATTTACCGACGAGATGCACCTGATGGGAAAACAATTAAGGCGTATGGTTCGAGAAGTTTCTGGCGACTCGATGTGTTCTAAAACAATCTAGGGGAGCTCGTCGTCGTATTTCTGGAGAGGAAATGGAAGAAATTCGAACGGCGTTTCAGAGAAGCCCGAGGAGATCAACTCCACAAGCATCGAGCCAATTCATAACAGCGTAAACGGCTTCTTTTTATCCATACAAAGTGTAAATTGTTCACTACGCGAATGGTGCCCATGTAGTGGTTTATTAGTGTTTCAAATAAATTTTTTGTATTTATTGTTGCATTTCCTACCATTCATAATTTCCGCTTTCTGGTCTGAAAAAATTTAAGGAGTTTGAATGGAACGCCCAGTATTGTAGGTTTGTAGGCCTGGTGCATATCACTAACAATAATCGTCACAAACGAAACTGAAAAGTTTGTCCCAACCGGTGGTATGCTGCTATCTTTTATAACTATCTTTGCTACTGTATGGCCAGACTACGAAATCCCGGAGGGATATAAGCAACGCGTCGTTCTGTAAAATGTAATAATTCGTAAAAATGTCAGAAAATGAACATTTACAGACATATCGAGGAGATGCACCTGATGGGAAAACAATTAAGTGATAATATTAAAAACGTGCATTCCCACCAACTGAAAAGTAAGAACGAGGTATAGGGGGTATCCTTCGTTAGTGTATTAAAGAAAATTCGCCATTATCCTGGCCACTTAAATTATATCTTTCCGTCAAATTATTGACTTGGTAATTTTTCTTGTGTATGGTATACAATAGATGGCGAGTCGAACATCCGTCACTCCCTTTGGAGCCTATGAAATAACACGACCCATCTTTTTTGATGTATTGGCGTTAGTGAAATTAACGTGCAGAATTATGCTTTGGTGCAAGTGTTCAAATTGAACGCCATCTAGATCGATTGTTGCAGATTGACCGTTTGGAATGATTTCATTTCTATCATATGATTTTGTAAACTGTAGAAGACCCAATTGTCTAACTGCGTATTTTGGGCGATCCGTCAATCGGATTTTGGAAACTTTTTTTTTTTTTTTTGTTTTGTTCGGAATATGATGCTGCACAAGTTTGTAAATTTCTGTTTATCTCTTAGAAAAATGCCACTAAGCCTTAAGAGATAGACAAAATTTGCCTTTGTCCTAATCTGCATAGTTGAAATCAATCTGAATGTACCATCAGAAAGGCGACCACGGCTTTTAGTGGAACTTACATATTTATGATATTATTGTAAAAAATGGAAGGAAAAATTCTGGAACCACAAATATCGCGCTCGTCGCCTCTACCAATTGGGCTAACGCGCATACATTACGGCAAGGCTGTCTCCAAATGTCCTAAAGACTACAAGGTAATACATGAAAACTATAGGAATAACAGTTAAGCCCAAATAATAATAATGAATATTATTGGGGAAAAAATGGAAAGAAAAATTCTGCGACCTGGATCGAACCAGGAACCACGAGCGTCTCTGTAGTCTTTAGGACATTTGGAGACAGCCTTGCTTGAAGGATTAACTCAGCCAGCACAGCAGTAACACGTCTTGGGAAGGATCGGTAGAGGTCCTGCACAGTTTGCACACCAAACCATTACTGATCCACCCATTACTGATCCACCTCCGTGCCAGTTTTCATTTATTAATTACTTACTATCCAAGATAAGAAGGGGCAACGAGATACTTGAAGGATTTGTATCCTATATCCGAGATAAAGAAGGGTTTGTATCCGAGAAAAGAAGGGGTAACATACTTGACTCACCCTGAAGATAAATAAATTTAACTCGTTAGTCCTTTTCTTGACATTTAAAGGTAAACGCAAATCTGATTGCTTTAGTGGAAACTGTAACAAATATTCTTTATGATTCACGATGACTAATTTATAAAAGATATCTTCAAATGTTGGAAAGACATTAACGAAGAATGACAAGCACCCTATTCTGTGTGTTTGCCAAGCCAAGCTTCAGTTTAAATCAAATTATGGTTTCCTTATATGCAATGAATGGCAGCGCTGTTCCCGTAAAGACAGGCAAGTAAAACTTTTGAAGAAAACGAAGAAGAGAGGATAAACATGAAATTCCATATGCAGTGAATGTTATTCTATACGACACCAAATGCAATATAGATCGCATTGAAGGCATTGCTATTTTTTTCTTTAGCTTTAAATTTCTAAACACAAACCTTGGCATTTTTCTTCTTTAATTCGAGCAACTTCAGTAAATTATGCCGTTTCTCACGTGATTAGTTTTTACATCTAAAACTTTGACTCGTTTACATAGAAGAATATGAAGGAGAAAAATAATATGGACAAGAGTAATGTGATTCACAAAAAAAAATATATCTCCCAAGAAAACAAGGAGAACTCGAAAGAGAGCGGCGAAGTTAGGGTAAACGGCGATGGGTGAATAGGGAGAAAAGGGTAGAGGTAGAGAGAGAAAGAGAGAGAAACAGAAAGAGAGAGAGAGAGAGAGATTTGAATGAAGGCAGCCATGCGAACAGAACGACAGACGGTCGAGCCAGCGGGGCGCGTTAGGGCGGGGGCGCCACCTAGTCCGCCTCATTGCCCTCATTTCCATGCACCCGCTCTAGCCCATAATTTCCTGATTTGTATTATGTCATAATCCTTGGTGAATATTTGATGCAACGACTTTATTCCATTCTTGCGAAACGCTAGCCGCCAGCAGAGAGAAGAGGGGACTCATCCTCTATCACCTTCTGTTTCCACCACCCACAACCTTGCTTTCTTTCCCACATTCTCTCTTTCTGTTGCACAGGCTTTTCGTTTCATTCAATACAATGTATCGATTACCCTTTTGAGTGCCGCCACTGAAATCACATCCGAACAAAAGGCGGGAGAGCGGGAAAGAGAAAGAGGGTAAAAAAAAAAAACCCTCTTGAGCAACCATATTAAAGCCTACTTGCTTTAATACCCTGCAATGAACTGAAATTTGTAGCTGTTTACGTTTAATGATTTTCACATTAACTCCAGTTCGATATTCGTGGAGGGTACCGTTTACAAATGACGTCACTCACGTTTGAGGATGTGAGGGGGGGGGGAAATATGAAAGTGGAGAGAGAGAGAAAAACTAAAGCGCATACATTTCCCGCCAGCCAACCACAGAAACTCATCCTGTACACGGAGGTTACGACCCACCGAGGGAAGAAGAGCCGAGTGAATATCTCTCAAGATATAAACGGTTCAAGAGGGAGAAAAAGGGAAGATTCGCCGCCGAATCGATGATTTTCCTCCTCTGCCACTGCTAGAGCGGTAACAACACATCATAAGAGAATTTAATACAAGCGAGTCGCTCCGTCTCTGTATTTATGAGTCGAATTAAAGCGGGGCTTAATGTGTTTTTTAATTTCACTTAACATTCGCATGATGACAGTTAATAGTCTCTTAAAAATTAATTTCTTCTTTAAAAATAAGTTAGGAGAACGAAAATGAAAAAGAAAGGAAAAAAAATCTTCGAAAATGAAAAATGGAGCGTGTCTCGATGAAGTCTGATTCTCATCAAGGCATCAACGTTTATTCCAACAATGAGCAAGAGCGCTTCCGGTGGCGATTGGCGCAGTAATTTAATCGGCCGTGACAGGAAATTAAACGCAAGGCAGCAAAGCGTTAGCCCGGGCGCTCACCCAATGGCTAAAATGTTCCCAAGGAAATCGTCAGCGGGAGGCTCCTCCAAATGGTACCACCGAATGTGCCTCCTGATTGCAACGCTGAAGCCGTACTTTGCACTCGACAAAAACAATGCCATTAATCTCACTTGAAGCCGAAAGACATCATCGTTCATCAAGAGCCATGGGCGCGATAATTTTGCATCTTTGAAAATAACTCACTTATACACATTTAGTTTTCTTAACTGTTTTTGGTTTCCAATTGCTCGTAAACGTTCCCCAATTTAATTTTCTAAGTAAAACCACTTTTATGAGAAGCAATTTTAAATTACATTTACTAATGCAGACCTCCCTGGTATTCTAAAATTCTTTGATAAAATATTTAGAGGGGGCAAATGATGCCTTTCCTGCGTGAGACATATATAATCTTAGTTTACATTAATATAGATTTTAACGCAATCCAAGTAAAAAGAAATACCCTGTGATACAAAAGTCGCTGCGCATGGGAACATTTTCAGGTTGGACCAGCGATTTAGTTTCTTCGCTCACTCTATCCTAAAAACTAGGCACACTGAATGCATCAACCGTTGCGAACTGTCATCTGAAAATTCGAATGTAACTCACCCTTTTCTCGCTTTTTCCAACTAATTCGTGTTTCCATAAATTAAAATTTCACAAGCAATTTTACAAAACTGAATTTTAAGCGTTTGTATTGTTCATTAAAAATGTGTTCACTGAAAAGAAAATATTAATGTGTGATGAAAGCTGGTTTTACTGTGACTCCAATGTTAATGGAATCATCCGGATTTTTAAGCAGGGTCGCAAATCCGTTTTTGATTGGTTTTAATATGCCGAAGCAGACAATTCACTTCGGTGCAATGCTGATTTATACTAGTGATGTCCGTTGGATCCGGATCTCTGATTCGGATCTGATAATATCCGGATCCGGGTCCGTATCTCGGATATCGAATCCGGATTTCGGATCTCGGATATCGGATCCTTTCGCTGGATGCGTATTAAGATTAATTAGGACTTAAGAGGACTAGGCTGTCACTTAATAAAAGCTTTTATAAACTGCTTTCAGAAAAAGTTTGCATATACACAATTTCCTGTCTAGGATCCGATTTTCGGATCTCGGATCCAAAATCCGGATCTCAGATCTCGCATCCAAGATCCGGATCAGAGATCTCGGATCCAAGTTCCGGATCTCGGATTTTTGACCAACATCCGGTTCTCGGATCTCGGACTAATTTATACATCGTCCAAAACGGAGCTCTATAACAACTTTCAATCGGAATAAAATCAGGGCAGCCAAAAACTACAACGTCTCACCGGTAAGCTGACATTGCCACAGAATTGGATAAATACAAAGGAGAAAATCGAAGGAAAAATTCTGCGACCTGGACTGGAACTAGGAACCATGCCTATCGCAGGCACTACTCTTACCAATTGAGCTATCGCGGACAATGAACCGCCAAGCTGTTACATTGCGTCCAAATGTACTTCCTTGAAGTCACAATTTAGCTCAACCGGCAGAGCGGCCCTCGACTCGAAGGTTATTACCTGTTATTCTGTGCTTAAACCATCAAATAATTGATGAAAATTCAACTCAAAGAGAAGATTTTTCCTTCCCTTTTCTCCTTTGTATTTACGATTTGTTTGAAGTACAGGGTGCGTTCACAAAGTTTAAGACTGATTTTTTTTCCTGAGTAGGGGAGGGCGCACAGACCGGTTCCACCGACAGGATGAATTAGTGGGGGAGTGTCAGCTAACCGATAGCACCAGCGGCAGTTACTTCCGAGACGCTGGAGTGAGCAGATCGCTAGTGGCGTGAGTGCGTGTCAGTGACCCCTGTCGAAAACTCGGAGAGCGCGTCAAAAATGCTCCGGCGTTTGAAGGATCGAGTCCGCCGCGTCCGCCAGGAGATCAAAGACAATTGGGTTCTTCACCACGATAATGCTCCTTCTCACGTTGCTCACCGCCGGCGAAGTTTTGGCCAAGTTCAAAGTGGCAACACCGCCCCAGCCACCCTACAGCCCCGACCTAGCTCCCAGCGACTTCTTTCTGTTCCCTCGAATTAAGGGAAGCGATTCGACAGGATTCCAGCGATCCAGCAGCTTCGACGAGGTCCCTTGACAGCCTTCCGTGCGAAGAGTTCCAGGGAGCCTAATATTAATGGAAAAAAACGCTGGCAGCGTTGTGTTGATGCCCAAGGGTCATATTTCGAAGACTTTTAGTTCGCTGTACAAAAATGTTTAATAATTTTTTTGTTCTGAGACCAGTCTTGAAACTTTGTGAACGCACTCTGAATATCTTCAGTTTAAGATTACCTTCTCTCTGAGCAGAATTGGTTGTTAATCCACAGCAATCTATCAGAAAACCGGCATATGATTGAAGATTTTCAACCATAGATCTAAAGATCAATGAAAATCATAATTCTATCCGTAACGGGATAATTCACCAAGAGCTGAGGGATGGATATGAAGATCGCGAGACGATGATAAATTCGGATCAGAGGAGATCTAACAAGACATCATTGTAATCCTCTCGAAAAATGAAATTTCATGTCAACTTTCATTAACAGTTTTCTTAGAAACTTTGAAATATTTGAAGTCATTTTGTTAATCTCAGCAAATAATGTATTAATGACATAAATCTGATAACCAAAAGAATTATATATGTCAAAGCGCAACTAAGATTATGAAATTCTAATGCTTAAGGACGTTCGGAGACTTTTGTACCACATTTTATACACTATTTCAATTCGTTAAAACGCAATATACACAGTTCCCTTCTTTAGTTAAATGTAGTTAATTACATTTATTATCAACTAACTTCATTTTCCAATTTCCCAGTTATAAGAACTTTAGGGTGAGAATTTTACCATTAAATAAAACATACTTTATTAAGAAATTCCGATATTGCCTTAATCAGTTCTTCAAATGACCGACAGGCACTTCTACCATTTTCACTTTTACCATTTAGTGATTTCTATTTGCAAGGAACAGTTTCTCAAATATTATTTAGGCATGAGTTGAAATCAATTTACAATCTTGCTTGTCCTAAATTAAAAGGTTCCATTTGATTCTCGAAATCTAATTTTAATTCATTAAATTTAATTTCGTGACGTGAATAAGGAATGCTAATCGCTTGCTAAATAATTGAGGGACTGCATTAGCAAGCGCATTAGCAATAATTCTACAGAAAATTCAATTATAAACAGATTTTGAACCTGGAAAACGACAATTTTTTTCCCTGTTCAAAAATAATGAAATTTATCCTTAGAATGCCTATATTGCGTGGTTGCATATGTTTTAGGAACTGCTTTTTTCGTTTAAAAGATATTAATTACTTCCGATGAGATTGTCGAGTAGTTTGTTTACACGAGAAAGTAAGTCGATATGAAATGTACGAAACACTCAGACACTACTTATAACTTCTAATTTTGAACGTACTGGTATAGAAGTTACAAGAAACGCCAATATCACTGCGGTTTCCTTCAGGTTGCAGTATTTATTAAAATACTCTTGCGAAAGCTTTTTGAAGCCGTATTCTCACGTTAAAGAATAAACAACTGTAGAGGCGCAGTTCTTAAATTTCTGGCTAAGATAACAGAAAATCTGTCCAGTAGTTCAATAAGGATGAAAAGGAACCAGAGCATTTCTTTGTTCTCTTAGGCAAAACTAATTATTAAACGAGCGAATAAAAGGAGTTAATGAACATTTATTCAACTTAAACATTAATAATTTTCATACGGTACCTATAAAAATCTTATCCTTATGGTTTAAATTCAGCCTGGTTTTTTAAGTCATTACCGCTTCATTAGAGACAAAATCACTACCCAATGAAGCCTATTGAAATGGTAATCTATATTTAAGTAACACGACCGAGAAGGAAAATAACGCCTAAAGAACATTGTAATGTAAAAATAAAAAGACTTTTGCCCAAAACTCCGACTGTGATCAAAACCAGGAAGCTCTCGTGTAGCAACACGTTTTATCGTGCTTCGCCATCGCCAATCCTGTAATCAGGAGTTGAAACTCGTGTCTACCTTTTCGAAAATTCCTGATGTAATCTTTCTCTTTGGACCATAAATTACGCAACTTTTTTTTTAAATACAAAGATCGAGAGCATACCATTGCATCATCATTCTGCCTACTGGGAAAATAAATTTCATTTTGCTCTGTATAATTAGTATTACGTGCGCTGTGAACATTATTTACAACTTGGCGATTTTCAAATTTTTTTAAATGCAACGTTGGGCTGTCGGAAATAAAGGCTTTTTGCCCATGTGCTCTTTACGGAAGATATCCGCCTATAGTTTTTTTTTTACATTTGTTTTTTGTGGCGATAAAATGTCGACCTATTTAACTCTTATATTATTGGAAAGGGAAGGAAAACGTTCGCTTATTCGGTGCGGATCTTGATTGACCCAGGAAGGAACGTCCTGAAAAACCATAAATCGCTCTATGCATGTTAATTTCTTTTTAGTCTCTAGTTATGCTATTAGACAGTGAGAGTATTTCTATCGATTTCTCGCCAATAGTATAAAGACGAACTACAACGAAAATAGGCATAAAACGACAAGAACTAGATAAGAATATTTAGGAAAAATTCGCGTTCATCTATTTTAATATTTATCAGGTTCTAAAGTGTTTAATAAAGTATCTGAATGCCCATTTTCTTTAGATTAGAACTCTTATTTCATCTCATGTCTCCGAATAATTGATCCAAATCTAAAGTGAAATTTGATTATTCTTATCTCCGATAGCACATTTGATTATTTGTAAAAAAAAAAAAAGAAAGGAATGAGGAGCTTTAGATGGAACCGTAATTGAAGAACTTCCGAGTCTCTTTTCGAAATTTGTCGTATTTGATTCCAAAGAGTTTGTCTAGACGGTTTTTTTCCCGCTTGCTTAAATTAATGTCGACGTTCAATTCACTAATGGAAACTTTCACTAAATAATTCATACTAAAAATAGATGTAATAAAAGGGGAAATAATATAAAATAAACAACTTTAAACAATCGACAAAATGCTTAATGCTTTGATCTTTTATTTGGAAGCGATTTGTTGTCTGGGGTTAAAACATCAACTTAATTTAAAAGTATATTGAGTTATGAAAAATAAATGAAATGCCCGAGGAACAGATTTAAAATACATAAGCGATACTAAAACAAGTTGGTTGGGGAGCACTAAAAGATGTTTGATGATTCCATAAGTATAAAAAATACTTTAAAATATCAATGTAATGGGAGTAGAAACTTATTCAAAACATTGTAATTGAATGCTATCGTGAACATAAATACAATAACTTATGCAAAAATAGAATTTGGGTATTGCTCAAGGATCTCGTATTAATACAACATTGGCCACTGTCCCTATTTTCCATCTTCCCTTGATGAATACCTTACATGGATGACAATTTTATCTTCAAAACATATGAAAATTCTGAAGAACATACAAAATGAGATTGACTTGTAAAGACCTGGTATGCCCTAAGGAACATGTTTGAAGCAGAGCAGGAATATTTTAAAGACTTGTTAATAAATAAAATCAGCTAGAATGTCAGAAAATCTCTTATAAGAGTCACTTTCGATGCGGCATTCAGCTTTACTCCCGACATTAATGGCCTCACTGCACAACTAAGCAGGCTCACTCACCTCATCAAAAGAGATGACCATTGTGATAAGAACACTGAATATCCGAAAGACAGAATCTTACTATTAATAATAATTGATATTACAAACTGGAGATTAACCTCTCAAGCATCAGGTAAAGATTTTTCTATCGAAAATTGGAAGGAAAAATCTTTACCTGATGCTTGAGAGGTTTATCTCCAGTTAATAATATTAATTATTATTAATTTATCTGTGAGTTCCACAAACTTTCCGATGGCTGGATAGGAGAGATTCTCGATCTGTGAGCCAGGTGCGCACCTCCCATTGGGCTTTCAACCTTGACAACTTGGTTGTCTTTAAGATACCTAGACAGCCATGCTGTCTCAAGGTGTCTGCGATAGCCCAACTGGTAGAGGCGTCGGCCACGAAAGCCGAGGTTCCTGGTTCGAACCCAGGTCGCAGAATTTTTCCTTCCATTTTTCTATAGAAGGATCTTACTACTTTGTGTCCAATTTTGTTTATTCCATGGTTTTTGTGTCTCGACCTTTTCTTCTACATTCGTCAGAGTACGAGGGGGTGTTCAAATGAAGTCAAGTACGTGTTGTAAGAAGAAGGCAGGGAACAGGAAACACAAGCAAATAGAAAGAGTAGTATAAAGCATAGTACTGTACACACTGTTTCTCAAAAGAAGCCACCCATGGCGTTTAGGCAGGCATCCTATTGTTTGAGGAGACGGAAAATTCCGTCCGCGAAAAATAGATGGCTATCAAAAACAAGCGATCCAGTAGTGATCATTCTCCACGAAAATGCAGGCTCACATGTCGCAAAAGTTTTTGCGGATGCACTAGCCAAGAAGAAATGGGAGATTCTCGAACAGCCCGGATTTGGCCCCTTCTGACTGTCATCTCTTCGGGCCGTTTGAAGAAATTCCTCAAAGGACAACGATTTAACACCGATGGGGTAGAGTCCGACCGAATATTCGGTTTACCTTTCGGTTTTCGGTACTTTCGGCCTTTTTTTTTGGCATTCGGCCAAATTTCGGTTTCGGCTGACAGTCGGTTGCATCTTTCGGTACAAACCGAAAGTTTTGCACGTGTCTTCGTCTTCACGATCACGTGCTCAAACGTGTCGGAGACTGAGCAATAACACAAATTAACAGCTCTCCACCGTTAAATTGCGGCTACTACTAGCCTACTGATGTGACTAACAAGGCAACCCCACAAAGCCTTTTTTTTTGCGCGCCAAGCGCACCATGGAAGCGATAGCGTTGCGCGGCAGTGAAGCGCTCCGGAAGTGCGCAGAGTTCAACAAACATGGCGGAAAGAGGGGAAGCAAACTTGATAGCGGCGATCGCCAAAGAATTGCAGTTAGAGCACTGTTATTAAGCATAAAACCTTAATTTTGCTGTAGAATTATTCGTCTCGAAATAATTTATAAGATGAGGTAGGCATCCATGGATACTATTTTTATTTAAAATTATAAAGCACCGCGATACATACCCCTCACCAACGCAACATATTACTCGATGTTGCACTTGAAGCCAGACCCGTGTTTGATTACCGAATTACTTAATAAAATGAAATAATAAATTAAGGAAATGGTTATTAATTACTATGGACATTGTGTACTGGAAGGCAATTAGCTAATTGTAATAATCTATTTTTCAAAACTAAGTTTGTTTAGAAACTTGAGAAGCCATTCAATTGCCGTCTGCTGCTGTCTATTTCATCTGAAGTGGATTCGTGCTTATTGCTGTGAGTAGTGAAAGAAAGAAGTTCTGTTAAGCGCATTAATACATCGCTTTAACAATGGAGTCCTTGTATGACTGTGTGCGCTCAAATTTTTTCGTTTTCGTGGTTTATTTTGAAAGAAAAAAAATTTCGCACTCTCTTATTTTGCAAGCATCTATCGTAGCTTCAATTGAGTAACAAATTTCAATTTGGTGGAAATCTGTGACATACATGCTCGAGGGATTCCCTTGTAAGTATTTATGTAAAATTGTTAATACCTCTAACTAACCTCCAATTAGCAAATTTAGCTCTAAATTGTTCTGAGAAGTAAGAACCTGTTAGTTTATTTAATCGTTGATTAGGCCTAATTCATTCAGTCAATCACAGCTAAGACTTAAAACGCATGACTAATAACTTAATCATAATATTCTCAAACGTTATGAATATGATGGCCATTTTCTCAAAACTTTGTTTGAAAACTACCTTTTAAATATAAATGAAATAAATCATTTATTTTATTATGTACGTTAGTTAATATTTCCATAAAATAAGTTATAGCTATAATTTACCAGCGTACAAACAATACTTTTATGCATGTCAATCATAGTAACTAAATCTATATTAAATACAGTTCAGTTGCATTGAAAATAATTTTTAGTGAAATAAAAAATTCTAGGTAAGTTTGTTTGAAAGATGAAAATATCTGCATTTTGCAGTTTTAATATATATTCTATACCGTTCTAATTCTGTCTAATCAATATTATATATCTCATCTTAATATCTAAATAAGTTCGTATTTTCGGTTTCGGTTTTTCGGCCGAAGGAAGTTAATAGCCGAAATTTCGGTTCGGCTTCCGCCGAAAGAGAAAATACGCTTTCGGTCGGACACTTACGATGAGGAGATGCAGGAAGCAGTTACGGACCATATCAATTTCCGTCTCACCAAACAGTGGGATGCGTGCCTAAACGCCGTGGATGACTTCTTTTGAGAAACGTGTTTACTAAATACACTATTCTTTCAATTTGTTTACGTTTCCTGTTCCCTGCCTTCTTATAAAACCTAATGACTCGTTCTGGTTTCATTTGAACATGCCTCGTACGTATAATAATAGATAATGGCAGTTCAAAGAACTTTATAGAGCCTTTATATATGACATGCATCCTTCTCACTAACGATATTAATGGAAAAACGAAAGGAAATTTTCCGCAACCTAGATTCGAGCTACTGGGACACGAGACAGCAAGGCTGTTTCCAGGTGTTCCAAAGACTACAAGTGATAGGGCAGGTACCCGGATTTTTAGGACACCTAAGACAACGTGTACGCGGTAGTTCAGTTGGTAAAGGCGACGTGATACACGTGACCCTGGTTCGATTCCAGATCGCGGAATTTTCCCTTCCGTTTTTTCCATTTTCAATTTATTATTTTGCTGCTCACTGCTGGACTCAGACGAGCAGGATCAATTCTTAAATCCAAAGTCGAACTGTTATCTCTACTTTTTTAAAGAGCAAATTTCTTTTAATGCATTATTCTTTGGAACGAGATACCACAACAAATCAAGGCGGCCATTATGATACAATTTCCTAAATGTCATAGTCTTCATTTGCGTAACATGTGATGCAAAAAGAGAAAGTTTCATTTATTCAGGATCACTGATTTGAGAATTTTTCTTTCAACATATTCCTTATTATTAAATAATAATAGAAATAATAAGGAAATTCCTACAATCAAACATTAATGCTCTCACGAGCACATAATTTTTCCCTATCTTGCATCTGAGCCTCTTGGGCTTGGCCCTCTCTTATGTCCGCCTCTGGGACTTGGCTTCCGGACTTGATCCAAGTTTAGTTCTTCCAAAATAACAATAGTCAATGGATATACGGATGAAGAAGAAACTAGGATAAACAATAACATTTATTATTTCCTTCTGCGAAAGTCATTTTTTAGGTCTAGTCTACAACATATAGGAAAGATAATAAATGAGATATACTTGGTGAAAACACTTTTCAATTCAGCGCTCTTCCGACACGATGGTAAAGTGATGAAAGAGTACCTCATTCCTGTACCGCACTCTCCTACGGCAAAACACGAGCAAAGTAAACAGGAAAGAGTGCGCAAGACCAAGACGGGATGACCACAATAACCCACCAGGGACGAAGGTCGAGAAAGAAACAAAGTGAGAGATCATTATCGATGTTTAAAGCAACTTGCTTCGAACAAGGGGAACCAACAAGAATAACCGGACAAACGAAGACATGAATAGGAATAATTGAAAAGGCGGTGGAAGTTAAAAGCAAAAAAGTCACGCATTCTATAGATTTCCCTAGGCATTCTAGACATTGTGCGCTTTTTCACAAAAGCAAAGCAAAATGAGACACCTTGCGCATTCGGGAGATGGGGTATTTTCTTTATGTCACCCTTAATACTTTTGCAACAGATCTTCTGAAAGTATCAGAATCAATTACGCTTAATTAACTCATGCACTATTCTTAAATTGATGCAGAAATCTAATTGAGATTATGATATAATCATGATCACAGTTGACGTTATAATACAAAATTATTTATTCGAGTTATTAAAACGCCAAAGTCAATTAGAGCAAAACAAAATTTTAAAGGCTGCAGCTAGTAATAAGCTTCTATGGTTTCAAAAGCGGCAAAAATCACAAAGTAATGATATTCTGGAACATTACAGGAACATTTTAAGTTTTCACAGTTAAAAAAACATTCCAATAACGTGAACATTAAAGCGGATGCTGCAAATGCTCACCATTTTCTTGAAGCATCCAGAGTGAAAATGCCGATTATCTCCCAACACTGTTTCACGTACTATTTTTGAAGAACTTAGCAATCAATATTCTCTATAATCTGTTCAGACTTCCTCTACGTTTCATTGGTAACTATTACAAAATCAATTTAAGAAGTCCCATGGGGTAGGGCGGTTTATTATCTCATTTATTGTGTCATTTATTATCTCGAATTGCTGTTTCCGTTAATGAGACATCTTTTCTCTAAGGATTTAGTTTTAAATGATACGTACGCCCCTAATATTTCCATTTGTCTCTCAGACGAGTTCGTTATCTGAAAGAGCCATTAGTATTTTTTTGTACACGAAGTGTAATTATATGAAGAGGAGTTCACAAAAATCTAATTCCTGGTTTAAATTTCAATTTCACAGATTAAAGAAAGAAAAAAGCGGTAACAAAAAATTGGAATGAAATAAACAGCTTCGCATAAGTTCATTTTTATGAAAAATTGCTTTTATTGAAAGGTACTAGCTCCAAAAACAGGAAAAAAAAAGAAATTTCTCAGTGTTTTTCGTTCGAACTAAACCTTATAATCCTTCGAATTTTTCTCACTTAAATCAATTTGCGAGGAAAAAGACGTCTGGATTTTGAGCCGAGGGGCTTAGAACGACACCCGACCGGGAGCACTTTTAATTGCTCCGCGTTCGCCGTAGCCTATTTACAAAAGAGAGCGGGAGGTAGTAGCGGCGGAGTGAAAGGAAGTTGAAAATTGTGAGGGAAGAGCGAGAAAGACAAAGGAAAAGAGGTAGGAAAAAACGGCAACGATCTCGAAGGACAGAAAATTCAACGAGAGATAAAGGGAAGAGTAATTTGAAGGTAGTTGAATTGAGAGAGGCAAGGGAGGGAGTCGTCTATCGATTCTATTGTTCATTGGACGGAGAATGGAGACATTAAGAATGCACACGTTGCACGAAACGAAAAAGGGAGCGACACCTAAACGAAAGAGAGAAGTTTATCTGAAATGTTTTCGGAGGCAGAACGGATCGCTTTCAAATCACCGATGAGCGAAAGATGGTCGGCACAGACGGCGACTGATGAACAACGGTAATGATCACGCACCGAAGCACAAACACACACACATAGAAGCACGCGTGTACACAGAAACACTTTAGAACCCATCAGGCGAATTAATAAACACAGACATTTACGTAAAATGAAACCAATTTAAAACACCCTACCAAAATTCAAAAAGGAAATTTCACTTTTCTTCACATTCTCTTCAGAGCTACTAGTAGTGCTCCGATCGTCTTAAACCGAGGAAGGGATAATGCGTCATACTGAGTCATTGACAATGTGCGTTATGAAAGAAACAAGGATTCAACCCGTATTAATTTCCGATTTCAACTGTTTGAGTTTATTAACACAAAAATAAGACAAGGATTAAGAAAGCCTACAAACACCTCATTGACCAGGTCCAAAGATTCATTGATATATTTGACATCTTTACAAAAACAACAACACCAACATCACGCCTTAATCCTCCTGGGATGATAAGCAGCACATAAAAAAAGAAACTTACTATAAACGACTCCAATTAAACGACACAACACATCCCTGTCGCTACATGCAATTCTTGCTTCCTCCATTGTCATTCTCTTCTTCTTATAAAAATCCGCATTTTCTTCAAGCTTCCAAAATCATACAATAACCGCAGATATTCATCTATGTGATCCTGCCACACTTTCTTGGTATTCCTCTACCATGTTTTCCATCAACATGGACAGTATACAATCGTTTAGTGAGCCATCCCTCATTCGTTCTAATATGCCCAAACCATCTCAAAGCAAACTTACAAATGACATCCATTATAGTTCTCTTCACTCCAAATATATGTGTACTTCTTACATTAACATTCAAAACAAGGACCAATTTACTTACACAAGCCACACCTCTTAAAAATTTCATCTTCACAGCTCCCGAACGTTTCTTATGTTTCTCGTACAACACCCAAGTTTCACTTCCGTATGTTAACGTTGGCAGCAACACTCTTCCATATTCAACTATTTTTGCACGTACCGATATTTTTTCGTTCATTACCACTCTAAAGAAGGCATCTAACAACAAGATAATACACAATACCCGAAAATTCACAGAATAGTGCATGACAATAAGTTTATATTGCCATAGTGGCCTGCACAATCACCATTCTCAAATTACACAAAGAGCTGGACAAAGCTGTTCGCAAAATATTTCATTAACACTGATTGATAGGAATTAAGTGTGTGGCTTTGTTTTGGCTGGAGTCAACTTTCACCAGAATGTTCCGATACACCGTGGAGAATGCCAAAGGAGAATCTACATGTTATTAAAAAGGTATATTAACAAAAGTGACAAGCCAGTGTACACACAACAATATATCTAAGTATCCAATAAAATAATTCCTTCAACAGTATTTGCTTCAAGAATGAATTATTCAATCATACGTTGTAGATGAAATGGAACGGGAAACTAACTTCAGTTTCTTAATGAATATCTGACCAGAACGCAATTACGAATAACGTTAAGAAGCATGTTTATTGTTAGCAGGTAGAAATATTCGTAAAATCTTCGGCAGATTTTAAACGTTTTTGAAAAGATCCCAAGAAAATGGCAATAGGTATGCTTTGCTTCTCCAAAATACCGTCTCCAATTGGATCTGGCTAATAGCAGGTCAAAGTTATTGAACTGAAAATGTAAAATTTCAGATGCTAGCATGCAACCAGTTACTCTTGCGCATTTCCCGTCACATTCCCTTTCGACAAATCCAGGCTGCCATGAATAAAAACGGGATGGAATGGGAATGTTCTTAGCTTGTTGCACATAATAAGCTATGGCATGAATGAAAGCTAAGACAAAGTAGGCGATAGACGTCATAAGAAATGCAGCACTGGAGCTTGATGTATACAAACTAAGAGAAAGCAATTCTTTGGCTACACCATACGCCGTTTATTAATCGATTTCCGAACCCCGTAATAAATGTTTAGATTTGTACTGGTATGAAAACTATCCTTGCAAAAGTCATTAATTAATTTATAAACTATTTATAGATAAATTATAAGGGTTCACGGCCAAAACACGAGTGATTAAATAAATTAATCAGGTGTATTTTTCTGAGTAGTCCGTCATTTTTATCTCACCATTGCTGCTTATTCAGTCGAATATTAAAAAAAAATCATTTAACCATTCCAAGCGATTAAACTAATGAACTGTTTTCTATAGGTCTGTTTTACTCCCTCTCCCATTATTTAAACATGATTCTCACTCATATAAAATTGATAGAACAAGGAGCGTTTAACCTAAATTAAATGCATTATAAAAATTATTATTATTTATGCACCATTAACAATAAAATTCATAGTCGACTCTTGGAATACAATTAATCAATAGCGACTCTCTTTAATTCACTTCTGCCGATACATTAGGTAAATACGAAAGAAACAAATTGATCTAATATAGGTTTCCTTACAGGTCCAATGAAATAAAATTGACCGTCTTTCAAATTGAAAACGTTTATATTTTAAATTAATTTTTAGCTACATTAATTAATAAAACATTTAACAAAGTACAATTTCCATGGAATCGATAAAAAAATTATCTCAGCCTTGATTGAACTGTTGTGAAAAAAGCGTAATTTTTAAACATTTCCCTGCTGAAGGAGATGAAGGTTTGTACTACAAGTTCTTTTCAATTTAATATATTTAAATATTAATATATTGAATTAATTTTTAAGGTTTTTTCATTGTAATATTATAGTATTCACTGCAGCCAGCTTAATTTTTAAAATATTATTTCAAATGTCCTGTGCAAATAATAATAAAATTCTCTTATGGGACCAGTATAGTTAGCAGGAAGCACATTCGCTAGTAGATCATTCAATGTTCCATTAAACACATATGTCGACATGAAGATGACTGAAAATGACACGAGCATTTAAATTCAAATCAGTAATACAAGTGATGCTGTATATGTAAGCTTATTTGTTTTCTCATCACGTGGCGAGCAAATATGACAAGTGTCTCAGAGAACAGTTTCAATTTTCTTTCCCATTGCAAGGAAAACAGAATAAACCCAAAAGCTTTCTATGAGCTTCTTACTCTGCAGATATGCCAAAACTTTACTTTTCCTTAGAGATTTTAGGTTATATCATTAACCTGTTCTGGCGATTCCAAATGGAATCACTAACTTCACTACACTTTCTCTCGCCCCAATGATGCCAATTGGAATCATTTCATATCGTCTGTTCATAGTACAAAAATTCTTTTTGCTCTTGAAGTTCATGTTATTTAGGCCCAAAAGATTATGGGAGGCAAGATAAAGATTCTACATTTGTATAAATAAATTCAGGGCGGAAAGGGGTTTTTAGCCAAACAATACTAAACGATAGAATATTTGATTTTTTTCTAAGATAGACCTCTCCGGCCCTACCAATTTTCCAACGTTATAATATCTTATGCATTAAATGAGTTTCCTTTTGAGCTTATCAAGGAAAACAGCACTTCGGTGTGCTTTTATGCGTTAGTAACCACCAAAAACTTGATTTTGAGTTCAATTCTCTTTTCTTTCTGAGATCTTCAATTTGAAGCATAAAGAAGAAAACAGCGCATCAAGCAGATGAACAATCAAGGAAAACAGCACTTAGGAGTACTTTTTGCGTGAAAAATACCAAAAATTTAATTTCGAATTCAATTTTCCTTGAGTTCCCCTTTTGAACATTTACTTTTATTAGGAAATTATCATCAATATATTTTATGAGACGATGTCATATTCAGCGGTAGAGTCAAGATTCCAAAAGCTAGAACTGCATGCAAAAAATACTCACCGTTGATCCTTCCATTTTTATTTTGGTCTGTTATCTTACTTGTTTCTCAATTATTCTCTTGTATATAGTTAAGTCTTTTAAGGTAATATTCTAGTCATGACCAAGTTGGATCTTCTATACCGAATGGCTTTAGATCCTCTAAGAGCTGGTAAGATGAAATCGAAACTTTTACTAAATCAACCGATACAATATAATAAACTTTTGTCTCGGAACAGATAGCTAATAAGAATCTATTCTATTCTACATATACCTGATGAAAATCGGATACGGATAATAAGTGATTGCCACCTGAGCAGAGCGTGTCGATGACTGGACAAAAGAGTGTTCCTTTGAATAAGGACAAAGAAATACGGTCATCTTTATCATGTTCTTTTAAAGTCAGCCTAAAAACTTAAAACTTAACATCTCATGCGAAAATAATTTGCGATGAGGTGAGCCAAAGGTTGGTTGCCGTGTTTGCCGAGAAGACCGTGTCCGGTGGTGCCACCGCAAAAGCGACGATGACGGCGGCCGTTTGTCAACGGGCGCTTTGTGTCCGCTTGTTTGTTCATTGGGTCATGTTTTCGCATCGTTCGGCCTCTGCTATTGGAAAGGCTTTGTCTGGGATTCGACAGACTTAGCAAACAAGTGCTTCGTCTGGTCATTATATGACCGCCGTGGATCTCCCATTATTGATGAGCCATCACGTTTGTCTCTCAACCGGAGTCGCGCCCTTTGATTGCCGTTACGGAATCCAAAGGAATTCTCCACAACCCCATTTCTCATTTTTATTCCTAATTGGGAAATTTTAACGGTATCAACTCATTAACTCCTATTAAGCAGCACACTGGTTTAAATGGATTTTTGAAGAGACTTAATACATACGACGCAGGGGCTTTTCGATTTAATAATATACACATCGCTTCTTTTAATGGCATATCTAGCCAATTCCTCTTTCGCCACTTAATGTCGCATACAATTAAACCTTCTTTTACCTTCTTTTATATCTAGCCATTAATCCGAGGAAAATAACTTGTTTCACTATCGATCAAAACATTTCAAATGAAATTTAATTAATGCGATTTTGCTACTTTAAACTTAAGTGGCTCTTAAAAGCATAAACATACAACAGCATAAAGAATGACATTGCTATGTATTCTAATGGGTCATCAGTAATTTGAGCTTTAATGAATTACATTCAAAGCTAAGCTTTCCATTTGTTCAAATTAGTGCGCCATTACTGAACAAAAGTTCGAATTAGTGTGGATTATAAATGGGTGTTAATAATTGTAAATTAAAAATGGGTAATTTCCAGAGAAATTACTGACCTGTATCAATAAATAAATATTATACCAACCAATTAAAAGCATACATACTATATATTTATATATCAATGAAAAGATAGTAAATACTCGAAATTCTTCACTACAACGACTTCCCCGGATACTCCATTATTTTATTTTAAAAACTTTAATCATAGAACCAACTCATGAAATCAGAACCTTCAGGCAAGTAAAGAAATTAAAGGCACTAATGGCATCATCAGAGAAATGCTCATTGAAGGACTTCAACAAATAAACGAAACACCTCGTGCTATCACCTCTGATGTTAATGACATGTCCTCCGAACGCAATAGAATGCTTGTTTTCACTCTGTTAGCAAACGTGTGTTGTGGTGATTACACAGTGTCTGGTCTTTCAAAGAAAGAACAGTGTTGGTGCTTCCGTCACACAAACGTTCAGTCTATTAACGTTTCGAGAGATACGCTATCGAAAATCATGACAGCATACACAGTTAAAAATATAGCTTCAAGGATGGAACTTTAAGGTGAGTGTCCGACATCAAAAAGATTAAGAAATCTAAAACGAAATGCCACGAAGGAGCTGCTACTGCTTCTTAATTCCGGTGTACCTAACCGTGTAGAGAGATCTTCATAAATAGAATATTCATGGCGGAGCTGGCTGTAATTGCCAGGCCACAAATAACTCGGCAAACTTGAGTTAATGCTGGATTCTTGCATTGCTGACGAGTGAAAACGTGATCCGATATATCTTTTTCATGCTGATTCCCACTACTTAAAGAAGCTTACGATTCAGGCTGCCTAATTCCAACTGTAAAACATCAAGGTTTTCTGAAAGCTCAATTATCATTTTGGAAAATAACTGATCAGGACTGTAAACGGCCAAGTCTTATTTCTCGCAACGTCATCATCCAACCCGCTAATCTTGATGTAAATCAATGCTGACAAAAAAGTAACAGTCATTTAGGGTCACCAAAAATTTACAACATTGGCACTAAAATGGCCAAGAATACAAAATAATCCTGAGAAGTTAAGAACTGCTAAAGATAAAATTATAAGTAATTAAGAAAGGCTAACGAAATACAAAATGAAGATAGTTACCTTCTTGGAGGATCGAATATCGGGGGTTGCTCATGTCGACGGGTATCATGTCTTTTAACCAGGTGATGGTTGGCAGAGGGTTGCCGGACACCTGACACAGGAGGACGGCGTTGCGACCCTTCTCTACCACCTTCAGCTGCGGATGCGTCGTGATACGAGGAAAACCACGAGGCAAATTACTATCTGTAAAATACGAAACGAAAAAAAAATTAAATCTTTCGTTATACAAATTAACTTTTTTAAATAGTTCATAACGTTATATGGGATAACTAAAGAAGAAAAGTGGGTTCTCTAAGACAGAGTATAGTAAAGGCCATAGTTGATTCTGAAAGTTAATACTGCTTAAATTCGCTATTAACTTAAGATGTGTATCTACTTGACATCTTAGGAAATACAAAGCTATACCATCTAAAGTTAGCTTCAACACAATCACGATTTTAATAATCATCTAATCGTTCTGACCCGAAATTCTTGGAAGATTTTAAAAGGCATCTATGTGATAAGATTCTTGAGGGAAGGTAATTCTAGAAATGCACTTCTGTAATAATATTATGAAGAAGAATCTATTTTGATCATTCATAATAAGCAAAATTTCGAGTAATGACCGCCACAATCTTCTGCTGCCATTTTTGCATTTACTATTTAGCAGTTAAGATTCGCAATGAATATTTTCTCAAATTTCATTAAAGATGAGTGAAATAAATGTAAAACTTGCTTGTTCTAAATTAAAACATCTCACGTAGTTCTCATCTACGTAATGTAAACACATGACTTAACTTAAACTTAATTACACGGACATGGGGTACTAATCGTTTGCTTAATAACAGCAAGACAGCGCAAATGCATGAGCAATAATGCTACTGAAAATTCAAATACATGCATCCAGGCATTTATCATGTGTTTAACAGGAAAAAGAGATACAAATAAAAAATTCATACAGTGTGTTCAAAATGCCCACCTTTGCTGCAAACCATCTTAAAAGCACGTGCTTTCTTTGAATTCATTTAAAAATATTTTTGGAAATATCGTTTAGAATTGCTAATTTATACCTAATTTGTGCATTCAAAATCAATACTAATTATTGAAGATTCCCAAGGACGTTGAAAGGAGAGAATAATAAGCATTTGACATATACATAGACCGATCAATAATTTGTTTTAATCCGTTTTTATACAAAATAATTTGAGGTCACGGATTCAAGCGTGCGCTTATCACCTAACAACTTAAACTATTCGGTGAGTCTAATCATAGAACTAGGGAAAAAGAAAGACCTGACTTCGAAAATGGACTCATTACTAAGTAGCGAAAGAATGGAGCTACATCTTGGTTTTAACATATCCCCACATATTTTCAACCGAGGTAGAAGGTTAAAATTTGGAATGTAGCTTAGTATGGGCATGTCCTACTTTTCTGTTTATTTTGGTTCCGATTGGACCACTGGGGTCGGATTAGAGAGGTCCATTTTGTCTTTATGATATATAGGGAGTGAAATTGTTCTAATGGGATCGGAGTTGTGAGGGTAGCGGTCACAAGGTCTTTAGAACTATTAAAGTTTTAAAATGGTAACATATGGGTGGCATACATCAATTTTCCGGAAAATGACGAGAAACGAAAGAAAATAAATACTTTCTCATTTTCTAAATACCACGTTCGAGAAAATCAATTTTTTGATAAAAATAAAAATGGGGATTAAAAAGTACGGATAAACAGGATAAAAAAAAAAGATGAACCTTCCTTGGGGGATTAATTTCTTGTTAGTGCTCGCCTAGATGGAGCCACGAGTGAACACCGATGCAGCTGACAAGACCCTCGAATGGTATGATATCCGGAGTATTCAACCGACGGAAAAATGATCCACAGTCTTGTCTAAAAGGAGTAACTGTGGCTCAAAAACAATCAATTATGAGCGAGATCTTGCACGGAGAAAGAGGACATCCATTGTGCAACAACTGACAAATTATTTTAACAAGGCTATTCCGCACCCACGTTTGGCAGAACCATGAGACGAGAATTGAAGCGAAAGAAGACTTTGAAACACTTGGATATAAAATATAATAATATCAAATTAAATACTAACAAATGCTATTTTTTCCATAACAAAAACATAAATTTTATTTCCTATTTTTTCTTATTTCATGTATTACTCCAAATCGGCAGTCGCATTACTATACGAAAATCCTCCAAATTTTGCAAAGAACAGGAAGGTTCTTCTCCTGATTGGGTATTGTGAAGACTGAAAGAAGGTTATTTGGTCTGAAGAATCACGATACATGTTTTGTACCGACAGTAGGCAGGAGCCCTATGAAGCAATGGATCCAAATCAAGGTTTTTGGTGATGGTGTTATGGTATGAATTTTCTTCTATTGATATCTATAGAAGGCCAGGTGCGCTCTACCAACACCACCTAGACCGAAGGCCTGCGCACAGAAATATCATACATTGTTACATCATCATCAAACGGCCAAATTTAGGGCTTATTATAGTAGAAATACGATTAACAACAGCCGCTTTAGTGTGATGTAACTATCTATGACGTTTCTGTGCGCAGGCCTTATGTCTAGGAGGTGTTGGCTCCACAGACCAAGTCCATGAACATTGTTGCCCATGAAGTCTACATACAATACTACATTTTTATTCTGATGTAATAGATTCTTCAAGGATGACGATGCTCCTGTTAATCTCGCATGGTTAGTTCAGAAGTGGTTCAGCGGGTACGAAGATTACTTCTGTCCCAGAGAATGTTTGGAACATGTTTGACGACATACCCGACAACAAGATATGTTCTTCCAACAAATCTACTAAAAGAACAAAGGGAATATCTGGTGAACGCCTGGTTTTTCAATTGACTTTAAGCCAACCCACTTAGATGCTGTAATTCGGATTAAAGGAGATTCAATGATGATGAGACGGGTGTTAAAGTGGAGATTTGGCTGGTAAGGAGTCAACAAACACTTGCATAGTAAACAATAAATGATTTTATTAATGACAGTAAAAAGAAACTAGAACACAAAGCGCGTCCCATGGTTAACAATGGTAGAGGAAGTTAAGAAAATTATACACGATCAAAATAAGAATTTAATTACTTACAGTATCTCGCACAAGTATTGGTACAAAAAAAATGAATAAATTACTCAATGGAGCGGTAGTACAGCCGTGGCGTTTCGCGACGCACAGTTAACCCAACAGCCTAGATGCATGGTTCTGTACATGAAGTATCCGAGTATGGAGAAAGATAGCAGATATTATACCTTCCGAACTAATAGGCTTCGTGGCCAGGCCTAAACATGGCGAGACTGCGAAAACGAGCGACGGGTCGGAATAAACACTGATACGGATGAAATGTGGGGACCACGTCGGCAAACTTGCAATTGCAATTGCGGAGGTACAATCTTAAGGCTGGAGCAATACGGGCAATCCGAGTGGGCACCATGGCTGCACAGGAGAAGACGAAGAAAGTTCTAGAACAAATTACGCAATAATTTTATCAACAATTAGACAGTAAAAATCTCGCGACCGAGTTAATTAAGTTGCGAGGGAAAATCGCATCACGCGAGTTCGAAAAAAAATTTACGAAAACAATGGTCCACGGAACGCAACAATGAATTACTTAAACCTAAATACAAATATCAATAAAAATAACATTTTGGAAGAAATAAAAAAATATTATCATCCACCACGAGATTTAACGAATAGCAATAGTTTCTACATTCGCCATAAATTGCGATTTCCCGAACAAATGAAATATTAAACAGTGTCTGTATTATGTTAAGATTTTGTTATTATTTAGAAGGCAAAAGAGAGCAGCTTTAAAAGAGCCGTGGAGCTCTCATCACTAAACATTACCTTATAGAAAAATAGTGAAAAAAGTGATTCTTTTACACCAATAAATTCTTATCAATTTCCATAATTTATTAAGTGGTTATTTTTTACACTCAAATGATTATTTTTTAAACGCGACAGAATAACATGAAAGAGAGACGGGCGATTAAAATGGAAAAGCAAGCAATACCAAAGGAATGGAGAGTTTAATGATCTTCGATGATTAGAAAGAGGCTGCACGGTCTATACAGCGAACGAAGTGAATGGTACGAAGAGGCATTCAAATATTCCCCGACATTAGAATGGAAGCAGATCGAGAGGAGGAGGAGGGAAGAAAAAAAAAAAAAAAAGATCGAGGAGGGCAAATGACGGAGGGTGTGAGTGGGTTGGTAGGAGGAAGGGCGACTCCAATCGCTTCAACGAAATGGAGGTGGAACGGCGGCGGCGGCGGGAGATGATCGCAGAGGCCCTGACTTCATTTTAATTGGGAAATGGATGCACTTCTACTTTGGGTGAGATAACAGCGGCGGCAACCGACCTCCCCTACTCGTTCTCTCCGGTACCCCTAAACGCTCAGCGGGAATCCTCCTCCCGTTCCTCCTCCTTCACCGCCAACGAAACTCTTTCATTTTTTACCAGATAATATTTAATGCACAAAAGGTAAATGCACGAGATAAACGTCTGTGTAACGCATTGAGAGAAGAGCAATTATTCTAATGAAAACCAGAGGGGGAAAGGGCGAAAAAAAAAACTGATGACGAACTACAGCAAGTGGGGGTGTGGGTGACGGGGGTAATATAGTTTTTTTAATAGAAAAAGAGAACATTAGTTCAAGTACGAAAAAAAGCACAGATAGAAAAAAAAAACAAACCTTCATTACATACGGTTTCAGAAAGTGTTAGCACCTCTTAAACTTTCATCCTTGCAAAGTCGTTAAAATATTCAAGGGAACAATTTAAAAAATAACACAAACACACAGAAAAAAAGAAACGAACCGATAAATTCTTTATGCAAAAACTAAGAAACTATGTCCTTAAAGGATCAATTATGTTTGTGAGAAAAACTATCTAAAAACCTATCGAACACACATTACAGAGCATATAAAATTCTTTAGTAATGCTGGATATACGGAATACCGAATGATCATTTGAACCGGAAAACCCTAAAAGTATGCTGTTCCATGGTTTACATAAAAAACCGGTGTTGAGAGCACTAACAAGTCACATAGATTTAAGTTCGACCATCCCAAAAAAACATGATGCTATTATACGATAGTGTAAAGCTTCAGGAGTCGAAACGTTGCAGTGTTAGAGCACAAAGTATGGCCTACAGAGACCGACGTGTTCCAACAAAGTTGATCCTTCAAAAGAGGAATATCGCAGACTTCCAGCAACTAGTGGATTCCACTGTCAACACCGTGACGCTTCGTCGGGAGTGCGGCGCTCTACAGTTCTAGGTTCCAAAGGTCGAGTTGATGCTCATAAATCAAAGAACAGCACCGTCAACGCGAAATGTGGCCTCGCCTAGCGCAAGGATAACTTTCTGGCTAATGGAACGCTGGAATGAGATAACGTGAAGCGACGAGTCAAGCTACACCCTTTTCAACGATCTACCGGAGTGGGTTGTCTTATCAGTAAAGTTTGGCGGTAGTAATGTGAGAGATGTATCTTCTCTCACTACCGATTATGGTTGATGGAACCGTGAACACCCAACACTATCTAAACATCATGCATAATTAGACGCTTCCTACACTGTGGCAGCAGTTCGGTAAAGAGCTGTTTGTCTATCATCAGGTTAATGTATCTCACAACAAAATCAAAGCTATTACCGCTTGGGTGGAAGACGTAACCTAACAACTGCTGTACTGGCCATCCACAACCCGAAATAAGCCCAATAAAATTCTCTGAGATGAATTGAGAACGAGTGCGTGTATATACGAGGCATCCAGAAGCGAATCATCAAATGGTCTGTGCTTTGAAGAAAGAAAAGGAGAAACTAGCAACTTTCTATCGGATAGATAATCGGCCGGCTATGATTACGACATAAAGTATAACCATTAGACATTAGCCATGTTGTGAATGAAGAATGGGTTCACGACCATATGTGTCAAGTCTCAAAAGATCTTCAGCGTACACGAATCTAGAAGAATTTGTTCATAAGTTGTTTACATGGATCAGATTTTTACGAAAACTTATGTATAAAATTTATAATTTCCAAATTAGAATTATAAATTAAAAACATGGCATGGGCCTTCAGATAGTTTTGACAAGGTTTAATAAGGCTAACTTCATTAATTTCATAAAATTATTTTCATCACACGGGACTAGCTGATTAAAATTTTTTGGCAGAATCCTTCATTCAAGTGTTTTGTTGAACTTCATTTCCCCTAGACCAAGCGGATATTAAAAGAAATAGAAAAAGAAGGGAAAGGGGAAACGGGCCTTTTCCGAGATTGTAATTTTGATAAAATTTTCATTGATGAAAAGTCCTTGCGAGTGATCCAAAGGAATTGGTTTTATGGAAAGTGACCCGGACCACGTGACAAGTGCGCGCAAGTGACGTCAGCATCGCCAATCGCACGTGAATTGGTTTCAGGTAAACCGATCAATCCTCTTCTGATTTCCTTCAAATGAGAATATGCCGTCGCCATGGTAACCAAATCGAAGGAAATCCCCTCCACCTCCTTCGTGTTTATTTTATTGTTGAAGGAGGCGAAGAGGGCTATGCAAACCCTGAATGAACGAGACGCATTCGATAAGAATTAAAAAGAAATTTATTAGTAACATCACTAATATTTCAACCAAATTTAAATATGAAATGAATTTTGGCTATTCTGGAATCTTTAATCTAAATGATGAGGAAGAGCCAGAATGAAAATTCAGATGCTCTTTCCATGATTTGTAGAATTTCTTAAAGAGATAAGGGCGAAAGCATACCACGAGGAACCTATTTATAGCCATTCTTGAATATTCGACACTAATCAGGAGACTTCTCGAATACGTTAATAGATAATGATCTTTAAAGACACGAAAAATCGCAATGACGTCTTGCTGAAGAACTTCCCAAAAGGTTCAAGGAATTTACCTAATGAAGCTTTACATTTTTAATGGCTTCGTTTTTCAAATGGGTATTAAGGCATTTTAACGTAATGAACGTTCAATATTCTAAATGCTGTACATTATACTTTAATGTAACCAGACCTCTGAACGCATATCAAAAAGTCTAAGAAGAAAATAAATTCTCTCTTTAAATCTAAATAAAACGCTATTCATAAATTTTCCCTAAATTTTAATAAATAAGATGCAATTCATTCGTGTCGCTTGAACGCATTGCTAAAAAGCCATGATTTTATCTCAGCCTTGCCTTATCGCCCTGTCACCAAGCTAAAAGAAATTCTTAAAATATTACTCTTCTACGATGGTGAATCTTTTAAAAAAAATAAAAGTTCGCTTACTTTACCAAGGGAACTATGTCATGCTTCGTCCAAATACCGGTTTAGTTATGACGCGCATGTAAAACGAAGTTGGCGGACCAAAGAAGTGTCATAGTGAAAATGTAAGAAACCTGGTAGAGATTCACCGTGAACTGATTTCTGCTTATAGAAGACCATGTTATCTCTCAAAATCTCAATGTATTGGTAGTGTAATAAGTTTTAAAGCAGAAAGAAGGACAACTTGAAAGGATCGTTCAGAACGATTTCTAATATCATCATAAAAAAGAAATAAAAAGAGTCAATTAGAACTGTGCTCAGACCTCATCGTTACGCGTATGGCATACTCTCTGATCAGGAATACGGAGACATTTTCATGGACTGCATTATCATAGGATGAATCTTGGTCCATCATTGTTAGCCAGAATCGACACCAGAAAACATGGTTTGGAAACATACGTCATCTTCTATGGCGAAAAAGTTCAAGGCTGTGAAAAGTTCTAGCAAAATTATGGCAATAGCATTCTGGGATAGGCATGGTGTCATTCTTTCTGACTTTCTATCCAAAGATGAGATAATTAACACGGAAGCATACATAGAGGACTGTTTAAAAAACTTTGGACAGCAACCGCTGTAAGATGCTCAATATACCATTCGAGAATACGCTCGTATCATTCCTCTACATGGCAACATCAGGCCGTATGCTGCTTATTGGTACGTCCAGAAACTGGCCAGTTGGGTGGGGAAATTCTGTTACATCAACCTTCTAGCGGGATCTGGTACCCAGCGATATTCATCACAGGTCATAAAAAAAGTTCCTTCTAATTTAAGTGCGCGTTTCCATGCTGATCAGAAAATTGCTTTGCGATCAGCCGAACGTATTGTACAATACGGGGGATACAGAAACTAGTGCCATGATGTGTCAAAAGAGTTGGTTGATAATTCCTATTTTTTTTTGTTGAACTGTATAGAAAATTGTTAATAAAAAACATTCCAGGAACTTTCCGATTCGCCTCCATATAAGTGTTGAGCTTCTGCAAAAATTTATTTATTAATTTTTGATCTATCGCTTCAGAAGCTTTAACAAATTGTTAATGTTCAAAGACTTCCTCTCTCAACAAAACACTTTAAATTAAAAAATAAAAAAAACAACTGTTACACAATACTTCGTTGGCATGGCAATGTCGTTTCCAACTGTTCCTTCCGCTATTTATTATTTACGATAACACCGTTTTAATTCTTGACACCCTTGTTGGAGGCATAATAAATCTTTTTCTTTTCACTTTTCCCCGTAAAGAGATTGTAAATTGAAATGAATCAATTTTTTTTAATTACCAAATGATAATATTTCTTTCCCAACACCGCCCACCTAATTTTTCTCCCAGTTCCTTAATTCGCTTCGCCAAACAACGCTCCCGTGTTTTTTTCTTTTCGATATATTTACACACGACCTTATAAATAACTTTGGTAAGTGCACAATGCATATTTCAAGGATATTTTTTCCTCTCTCCTTTTAATACCTCTAATTAATATTCTGTTGTCATTTTGTGACAGCAGCTGATGTAAGAGCCTGTCACCTGTCACCCGATATGAGGAAGTGGCTTATCGACTTGCAGCCGGCCTTCGGTCTATCGAACGAAACCTTGCCGTCGAAGTTTTGGATACGCACCTTCATCTGCCTGCATATTGAGACATTACATTTTTTTGACTTCTATTTAATGGTACCACCCAATAATATTTGCTTATGCTTGAGTAATTTACGATAGAGAACTTCATTGTTCGTTAAAATGAGCCAACCCTCTTCGTGAACGCTCAAAGGGCATGAAATTACAAAGGTGGATTTTATGTCTTATTAAAGTGACTTTAAATGAATGATTCTTAAAATTCTACATGAGTGGATTGGGAATGCTTACCTGAAGATGAAATAAGTTAGTAATCTCGTTTGTTTTAGTTTTTAATAAATTTCAGGTCAGGCTGATTTGTTTACGAGCTTTACCAGAAAAGTTGTTTTCTTGAAAATGAGAAATACACTAGAGCCAATATTAGATACACCACCTCCCAAATATGAAATCCGTTATTCTGAATAATTTCTTAGTGCTTTGCGTGAGTTTGCGGTTGAAAGATGAGCAAGCGCAAGGGTCTTTGGTAAACAAGCAGTTGTTGTAAAGCGCATAGGATCCAGCATTTACGAAACCGTCAATGTTTCCAGTTTTCTCCAACAACGATTATTAGAGTGTATCAACCGTTGTTGTGCAGGGAACACAAATCATCTAATCAGGAAGGTCAGAAGCATATGCTTAATGGCAAAATCCTTCCACCATTCTACAATTCGATTGATAACACCATTGAGGGGATGCCAAAAAAAAGATTTCTGAACGAAGAACTTCCCGGACATTAGAGCCCTGCTTCGGGTACCACGACTTGAGCCCTGCCATTCTTAATGTTGACAAATTGCATGATGCGACGAATCTCGATTGCTACTGAAACATTTGAATGGAAGAATCAGGATATGGTGCCAAGAACACGAAACGATGGATCATGTAAGTGGCTCATGATGATGTGAGGAATCTTTTCGTAACGAATATTAGTTTAACTGAACCCCCATTAGGCCATTCAGTGTAATAATATGACTTTTGCGTCTGTTGGAGTTTTCCGAAGAAAACTGTTTGGCATAATGGTTATTGATGAGCTTGTCTTTACTTATAGAAAAATATTCGAACTGAACCTTAATAAAATCTAAATTTATGGTTACTATAGATAATATTAATTTGAATTCTTAGCCCGGTTGGAATTTCAAAATCAAAAAGAAGATGATTTTGTATTTATTTTTTTTAAGTACTAACCACCTAAGGTAAAGAAAATAAAGACAAATTAATTTTTATAAAGTAGAGAAACTTTATGTGGAGATATAAATATTTAACAACCTTATAAAGTAGGCTACTATTGCCATTTTATGAAGAGCGGGCTTGTTAGAAATTCCACTTATGAAGAGGTAGAGAGTGGATTTGGTTGCCGCATCTATTTCAAGAAGAAGACAGGAAGAGTCGTCCTTTCAAGCACTGTAACGAGAGTAAAAGAAAATTTCCTCCCTTACCCCGTCCACTCGTAAGTCCCAAAGCTTTCATCGTCAGCTGCAAATTATTCCCGGCATCATCGGAGAAATGGAGGTCGGTTAGCAGACCATTCCCCTGTTGACAGTTAAATAGCTCAAGACTTCCTAAATGCTAACAGCTACAGCCAACTATCGAACAGATGAGATAGGAAATGGGCAGAGTGGTTGGTATAGGGCGCTCAAAATGCACTCGCACTCCAGAGACCCATAGGGCTTTCCTATTCTTTGCCGACGGCCTGGACGAGGACCCACAAGAGTGAACCATTCAAAATCCGCAGCCAAGAGCTACAAAGATGATGATTCCGTTGGTGATTGCGCAACGATTTATTTAAAATACAGTAAAAAAAGATAGACGATAAGAAGGATAACAACCAGCAGCTGCAGAAAAAAGTTCTCCTATAATACATATTCCGTAAACATTAAAGTAACTTTGCTGATTTCAAATTGATGGCATGAGCTTAAGAAGATAGTCAGATACAAATATGGGAAAATTGCAAAGCTAAATCGAAAATTTAAAATGATACAAGGACCTTTTATTATTATTATTATTATTATTATTATTATTATTATTATTATTATTTAAAATATATGTTCCTTAAGGAAATATATGTTCATAAAGGGAAGAACATTTTACAATATCTATGTAGATAACATTGCAAGGAGGGGGCTCACAACGCAAACGTCTGATTATTAAAACCAAGTGATTATTAAAACAAAATTAGCAGGGTGATTCTACTTTCAAAAGTTCTGGTAAGATTGGGTGCAATTCTTTGAAGCTTGTAATCATTAAAACAGAGTCAAAAATTGGCAGGTTGTTATCACTGCAGGATCTCGTAATCGAATACATTTTTTGTAAAGAAAAGGCGTTACAAATGATCTTATTACAGATCTGTATTACTTAACCAGATCCAATCTGGAGGCTAAGTCCAAAATCGCAGCACTGTAAATGATTTTTGGGATGATTTTCCTCAAAGTGACTTTTGGGAATCCGCATAGAATCTAGATTAGATATCTAGATACAGCAAGAATCTATGTGGATTCTATGTCAAAATTCCAAGGGGGTGATTTTATGCTCAAGTGGTATCTGAGTTTTATTATCGTCCTCTGTTGCAGACCATTACTGTAAGACCCTGATGTCCTAATTTATGCCTTTCGTTCTTTGGCCGTATGAAGCGGTACTATAAGCCTTAAATAGGAAACTATCCATAAATTGTCAGGGGAAGGGCAAAAATAAAACTAGTAAGGAAGGTAAAACGATGTTACAGTCACCGATAAGCCTTTGCATAAAGCCTCTGTCCGAAATTTGGTGACTCAATTTTGTGGGATATAATTTGGTACCTTTAATCAACGAATAAAAGAACCGGCGAGATCTCAAGATTGATGTAATCCCCGCCATCAATTTGTGAAAGAATGCAAAGGTCTTTGATAAATATACGCATTCGTTGTCAAAGAACTGCTTGTGATCTATGGTCTGAACCACACGTAGCATTAAATTCAGCAACAACTAAATGGTACATGATTTCGGGTGACCTCCGAACAGTTATTTGGGTTAATATTCAAAAAGTATTCTAAAAGATTTGTGAATAGAATCTTCTCGATCAATTTATACAAAATAACAGTTGATAAGAACGATATCAGTTTCAATCCAACTCTAAAACCGATCCAGATTTGGGTATGGATTTAATGAAGACTCCAAAATCGTACGAAGCGTAAAGTATTCACAGTAAGAGATTGTTTATAAAGGAATAACTGTTAGTAAATTTCAATAGCCTAACTCAAAACTTCCAAATCATGGAGTCTATGGTGAATCTTTTAAGACACGAAAAAACCCATTATAATCTTCATCAAAAATTAAAGCTTCACATTTATTAAAGTAAACTGAACAAAACAATTCTAATTACTTTTAACATTAATCACTTTAAAAACAAATTTGGAAAAAGCTTATCAAAATAACTGTCAAAAACAGTTAAAAAGCTACGATCTCATTACGATAATGGCAAATAATTCCAATAAAGCAATAACATATCCTGCAGTAAATGGAATTACTTAAAAGCAATCACTGTAAATTAAAAAGAAATCTATAGAAGCTAATTTTTTTTGGTCGAACTCCATAAATCCTTTGTACGCAGCCAAAACGGGTGATTTCATAAATCGGCCAATAGTTGCGCTATCGATTGTGGAGAGGAAGCCATTTGAGTCCCCATGTTATCATAGGAAGAAGGGGGAAGAGAAGCTCATTAATCGTATTGAGACCAGCTGTGAGAATCTCCACGCCTGACCGTTTGCCATTCCCCCCCCGTTCAATTGTGACCCCCCGTTTGGACGTCCAATCACTGCCCTCACTCCATGTTCTCACCTTTATTACCTGCAGTTCCAAAGCTCTGTCTCTCTCTCGCTCGAGGTGAAAAGTAAACACTCGGCGGGATGAACGACCAACAGGTGGTATGATTGGTAGACCAAGAAACAACACCACACACTAACAGCAGATGGGGAAAGAAAGAGATGGAAGGCAGAAAGAAGACTGGGCAAAAAAAAGAAGGCTAAGAGCAAAGATGGAGATTAACTAGGGCAATCAGGGCAATATTTTTCCGCTCATTGGCTGCCGAGATGTTTGTTCTCCCGGCGACGAGCCAGCAACTGCAAGGGCAGAAAAAGCTTTCGGAGCAGCGAGAAAGTGGCGGAATAAATTTCATTTCAACGAATGAAAGATTATTTTTAAATGAAATCATTTTGAAGATAATTGCATTTATAAATTCTAAACGTTCGTTGAATGCATATTTGTGATTTAAAACTCATGTACTTAATCCCCACAAGTTATAAATGCGCGATTAAGGAAAGCTAATTTGAAAACTAATGATATCGCGCTAAGTAAACACAATTACAAGGTTTTGCTTATTAATACTCTAACATTATAAAAGAATAATAATAATAATAATAATATTAACTTAGAACCTCAAATAATAAAATATCCAGATAGCTCATTAAATACGCAAACATATACCAATTTTTTTAACGTGACCCGCTAATTGAGTTGCTTTAAAGTTTATGACAGTTTCAGAAATATCTAATCTCACAACAAACTTAAACTTCAGTGAGAAACAGAGGCCCTAGTTAATGTGAATTATTAAGCAGAAATACGTATAAGCTAGTGTCCAAAAATTAAATTGACAAATACAAAATGGAGAGTCTCATCAAGAAGTAAACAACGAATTTTATCGAAACTTGGAATAAAACTTTCCTGGTTAACTTTTAATCCATCGTGTCCAATTCTGATTGCGGATAGAACTATATACACATCAATGTATAAATGGGGTCATCTACCCTCCAGATGAGTGACAACCAGAAAGATTATTCAAAAATCAGCATTTCTGGAGTTTGCCTTGAAAGCGAAACAATACCTTCATCCGGTGGAAGACTGGTGGAGATCAGTCAGAATAATGAAAACAGATCAATCTCGAGCCGAGGTTGCAAGGTGTCTGAATGTTTCTAGGCACGTACTCTCCAACCTCTGGAGACAAACCCAAGAAACTGAAGCATTATCCAGAAGACATGTCAAGGAAACCCAAGAACCATATGGGAATCAAAAGCAAGTTAATTCTCTCTGGACCTGTCAGTTTCCATGGGAATCACAAGAACGAGGGAAATAATGTGCAAAAGACTTCATCAGTGAGAACTGCATGGAATAAGACTGATGGTCTGCATCCTAGTCATCCCTGCGCAAAATATTTAGGTGGTATAAACAGCGTCCGTCCTAATCCAAGGTCAATTGACCTGTCCTCTCTTCAGTGACGAGTTCAAATTCAGTTTAAACACAGACTGTCAATGATTCACGTCTAGACAAAGCCTCGAAATTGATATCTCCCATCAAACTTCAGGGAGACTGGTTTAAAATTAGGGCGGTGGTAGACTTCTGTTTGGGGCAACATTTAGTTGGATGAACCCATGCCATTCCAAGTGTTTGTAGAGGCAACCTGAGGCTTTTCAGAGGAGCTTTTGGTCCGAAATTCATTTTTATGCATGATAATGCTTTTCGTGGTTGATGAATTACTCGAAAGTTAAGATCCTCGGTGCATGGAGTGGCCAATTAGATCTCCATAACTGAATTCTATAAAAAACATCCAGGATGCTGTGGAAAAGGCAACAGCAGAACGTCATCCTCCCTTCAGGACATTACCAGGGCTTAATTGAAGTAGTTGGATTCACTTCCCTAAAAGCTCGTGAACACTATTATAAACAACATGAGGATTCGTTGTGAGGATACTCCCAATTAAACTCGCCAACCTCGTTCCATGGACTACGGTATATGTGACTCCGACATCTCAAAACGCAAAAAGTTTGTTGTTTACTTCTTGGGATAGTCTTTACTTTGTGCTTGCTAACTTAACTTTGGACAATAGTGTAGTAAAATTTTTATTGATTTTCTTTTTCATTAGGAGAGAAATTTTTAGAAACATTTAATATGAGGTCTAGAATAGAAATATGCTAATATGTATAAATTTGAATATTTGCATAAAACACATACAGCAACTAGTCCTGAAAACGTTATATATTTTGCTCCTCTTAGATGCTATGTAATGGCAATTTTCTGTTCCTAATAAAGCCCACGCCATTTTATTTTTTATTCATTTTAATTGACAGGAGGAAGACTCTTGCTTGAGTCTGCCTGTCACGAAAAGAGTATATAAAGGGTTCATTGTCTCTCTCCGCCTTTTACCCCCATTCCTTTTCTTTTTTGGACGTTATTGCTGTTCAAAAGACAGGGGTGGGATGATATGATGGCCGAGATGATTTCTTTTCAGCGCGGTCTCTTCTTCTGAAAAAAAAAGGCGTTGTGATGTGCCAGGGAGACGACGGGATAAGACCCATGATGTGGTGATGAAATCCACGGAACCCCTCCGAGAAGGAGCTTCATTGGCGGGAAAAATTCTCAGGTGAATGAATGGCTTCCGACGAAGAGAGAGAGAGAAAAAAAAAGTTGCATAAAAATTCCATAAATGCAGCGTTTTAGGAAGAGAGGCAAAATTCCTCCTCACCGTCATGCAAAACATCCATAAGAAAATAGCTGCGGCTGGATTTATGTCGAAATACCCGCGGGTCTCTCATGCATAAACAGGAGCGGCGACCGAAGCAGGTGATAGATGGGGAGCTGGTTGGTTTGGGGGAGGAGGGGGTGTAATCTCCGGGTTTCCTTCCGTGCTGACGACAGGAAGCCACCACCGTAGCCTTCTCTTCTTCTTCTTCCTTTCAATTCTCCGTCGGTCGGTCGGAGCTGCGCAATGCATCCCTTCGCTCTTGATCCCCATAATTACGGGCGAGAAATATTATCCCGTGCGCAGCGGTCGGTGGCTCCATCCACCCACGCCCTGCTGGTCGCCCCCGCGCCATTATGCCCTCAATGGCTGAAGGCAGAGAGTAAGTGAGAAAAAAAAAGTAATTAGAGAGAAGGAGGGGTTAAGTTGCTTCCGGAAAGTTTATTTGATGAGAAGAGGAAAATAAAAAGAACTATAGAGAGAAATAGAAAGAGGAGAAAAAACAATAATGGTGGAAGTGGTGTCAGAATTTGATAACGCGGATTAAAACTTAAAACTAAGTGTAATAGACGGTGATTCTCTTAAACAGCGAGCCAGGAGATAATAACGAAGGCCGAAGAATTTCATTTGGGACTTAAGGGGTCGAGAAGGGAATCGCAACCTTTTATCAAAGTCATTATTTATCTTTGCCAGCCAGTTTGTTTTAATTATTCATCACCAAGAACGTTCACGCAAAAAATGTCGGCTTTAAAAAATAACTCGAATGAATAATAGCGACTGTCTTAATAAGCATTATTAATTTTTAAAAAAAAGTCAGCGGAGTTGATTAAAACAAATGAATTCGTCTCAAATCACACGGGAAAAGTCATGAAAATTGAAATGAAATATAAAGAAACTAAGCAAATCCCCTCTTCAAGTTTAAATCATGATACTTAGCATGATCCCAAACCATGAAATCATGATAAGGGATTTATGATTATGCAGGATAAGCCAACAAGATAGTCACTCAAAGAAATCTGCTTCACCAGTATATTGTATTTAATGCATCGCCAAAAATAAATATACAAAACGATAGGTTATCCCTCCAAATTTGAATGGAAAAGCCCAGCATTTGCGAATTCTTCACCATTCCTCAAAATGATAGAAATATGCAGGATACTGTGATGGATTTGCAAAATCGGCGTCCAGTGAGATTTCACATGCAACTACCTCAATGAACACTACCAAAACATAGAATAGGTCATGCTAAGGGTAGTCATGTATCATTTATTGTGTGTCCCAACGGTCACAAGACCTTAAGACATGAAACTTAAGAGGATTTGTGAAAGGCCTGGCCTTTTAAAAGGGGCCCTCATTTCCAACATCTGTGAAGGTAATTACAAATTTGGATGGATAACCTATCATTCTGTTATTTATTATGGAGTTATATTGAATACAGCCTTGATGGGATTGTTTTTATTGGCATTTTTGATGTAGAATGTAAATAAAAAAGAAAATATGAAAATTGGTTCGATTTATTGTTTCAAATTAAGTAATTACAGAACTGGTTTTTTAAAAGTGGTCTCAAAAAAAAGCCACAATAATGGCAAAATTTATACTGAAAAATAAGGAAGAACCGCGGCTTGGAATTGCCTGTACAAGAAGGAAAAACAGCGTTCAGTAGTTCCTATATTACTTTATGGTAAGAGGTTTTTCCTTCGTATACAAGTTTTATATTGGATGCAACCTATCATTACCTATCTCTCTCTACCTGTTATCCCAAAGGTCTTGAATCATGGGGACTTTCATAGAATACGTACGAAATGACCCTCAAAAGTCGGAAACCTTTAGTGGATTCCTTCTTTCTTTCTCTTTCCAGGCAGATGAAGATGCTTTGAGGAACGAAGAACGCGTCGAGATCATTTTGAAGTTAGTGGCCAAAGAGAGCGAGAAGGGTTTACCAATTTAGGAACTCTTACCAAGTTTCATCGATTTAAGAGAACCGTTAAAAATTAATTATCGTTCTTTCTTACTAAGTATTATGTAAGCTGCTGTTCATTAAATTATATCACAGAATTCTAACCTTGGTCCTCACTTGTTCGAAATTTATATCAATGCTATGGATTTCTATGTAATATCATAATTTTACTTTTTGCTGATGACTTAATATTATTTCCTTCTATTCATGAACGTTTAGACTTTGTACTATTACAGGAAGATATTGTTTAGATTAGGCTATTGCTTGAATGGTGATAAGGAAAACGTTTCTCAGCAATCTGATACTACCACCCTTAGCTGTGTATCTATGGAACGGCAGTATTCGATTGGATGTGTGTCTTGCAAAGAACGGTGGTTATTTCGAGCATGTTTTACAAAACATATAATTACCCAAATGGCTTTTCACCCCTTGAAATTTATGAAGATTTGAATTAAAACTTCTATTTTCAGTGATGGGCTTTCAATCCCTTCTCATAAATATTGGCTCATTCCTCGATTTGGTTGAAAGCAATTTACGTGAATACCAGTTACTGAATGATTCAACTCGTTCGTAATGTCATTTGAATAAATCTTTATCATTCACGAATTAGAAAAATCGTCCATATCAAAGCGGAGCTAAAGTTCACGTGATCATAATCAATTCCTTTTACATTCAAGCAAGGCAAGCCAGTTGAAGATAATTAATTAAAAACGAAAATACTGACTTATTCAAAGAAAGAATGTGAAAAAAAAACAATTTCTAAGCAAACATGTCTTTCAAATTAGCACTGTCGAGAAAACTGAGCAAAATGGGAGTTTTTAATTATTAATTATCTATAAAACAATAAAACTTCAAAATCATTGACTTGCATTTCGTAAAAATGAGCAAAATGGATTTTGTTAATTTTAACGCCTGTGTTTCGAAAAAATAAAAATAATTTGGATACACTAGTTTTTTTTAAATGCTATTGGAAAATTTCATTGAGCTAAGCCAATACCGAGTGGAAGAAATCTTTTCTTTAGTGGTTGTCCATAGTTGAAGTTTAATGACACCAGAATCTCTTTCTCTATCTTGAATGTGATAAGAACAGACACTTGAAGAGATTCGATCGCTTATCTTTCCCTGTAATTATAGCTCGTTATTGTGTAGACTACTGTCATAAAACCTTCGCTTATCTGGTGCATTGTTCTTAAGAATTTTTTAGCTCAACCTTTCATTACAGTTATTTATTTCTCATCAATCACTTTTGTCAATAATTTTATTGCTTATACAGAGTTATTCAATTATCACGCATCGTATGGACGCTCAATGTCTTAACTCAAGCATTGCGTGACGATGTATAAAGAGAGGTGGAGACAAATACGTAGAATATCTATTTCATAACAAGTGCATATAAATAATTTAGGAGGACAATTTTTCCCATAAGACTCGTACACATTTCCGTTAGGCCTTCTCAAAAGGATTGAATATTAAATCAATTTTTATCTAAGGAGTAGACGTAAACAATTAAAATTCGTGTGCCAATGCCTTAGACATCATCGAGTGAAGGATACGTGATTTTCTTAGAATAATAATTTATTCAGGAGCACAAGATGGTTTTGTCAATATCGAGTTGCCAAACCCGAAAGAGAAATCAATACGAAGCAACTGGAATCTTAGGAAGAAAGGCTAGAGCTCAGCTACTACAGGCAATTAATTTTCATAACAAATAAAGAGCTTAAGATCCCCCCATTATTAATATATCATCAAAGCAGGAAAAGGAGATTTTTTTTAAAAAAAGACAGAGAAAAGGGATAAAATTTTCATGTTTAAATAAGTGAGTCTATGTTCACGTGCGACTTTTCTCAGCAGCACGAAAACTTTTCTAAGTCGCTGTCAAAGACTGAAAAGAATATTCCAGGATTCTCCACGAGTCTTTCGGCCTTTCTCAAGCACTTATCATAGGTCTTGCAAACTTTTAAAAACGAATGTATTAGTTTTGCTTTACCCTATAAATTGACGACGGAATTATAACATACGTACAATCCATTTTTGAACTCGATATATTATTTAATATATTATTTGGAACACGGCGAAATGTATCGAGACATTCAATTTAGGAGCAAAATCAAATAACATACAAAATTTCATTCTTGAACGAGATGGGGTTGCTTTAGCCCGAAGGAAAAAACAATTCAGTGACTTAACGAAGCAAAAGATACTATCATGCTCTTCAATAACCAGAATATTTAACATCTCAATAAACGGAAGAGAAATCTAAAAACTGACTATGCATTTCTCAAAATACAACCATTTAGGTAGCTGCAGAGATACTCTATTTGTCATCCTAGTTCTTACTTTGGCTCCTTAACTTTCTTATATAACAACGTGCTTCGGAGTTAGCCTATCATTCATTGTCCTTTTGTATGTCAGTGAAAACTGTAGATTACAGTTAGTTTTAAAAGTCGCTATAGGATTTCATGTTTAAGGATGAAACCATACTATTTTACGGGACTTGTCGTTATACATTTATGAGATGGCACATTCAAAAGAACAACTATAAAAGATAATGCCAGAAAAAGGAGAAAGTCAGATAAAAAATGTGCTTCTTCAAGATAGAAAAATTGGACTAGGCTGACGTAAGTAATTATATTCGGCTGATGATAATTTCAATCCAATATAGGAATTAATTTTAGTTAATTGGTATTTCCAATAGGCAATTGTTCATTGCATAAATCCGATTAAGCGTTACGAATTCTTAAGCTGATCAACATTTTTACATCCATAAAATTATTTTGCAAAGATGATCACAGATCAAATTCGCTCCAAATTTTTGAAAAATATCAAACTGAGATGCTGAATGTGAATATTTTCTGTGCGACTATATTCTGTGTGAATGTAAAAATATTGGAAACTGAGATGCTGATAATGCGATGATTGAACGTTCGTTTCCAAGAATTATTAATAATGAGCATAAAATGATGATGCAGTGACGGGACTTAAATAAGGCAGCGTCTATTGAGGAGGCAAAGGAGTCACACGTGTCTCCCTTGAGCTCCCTATCAAACGTCCAGACGACTAGCAAAAATTTATGGGTCTGGAAATAAAAGAGAAAGAACGAGTATTGGTCAGAGAAACTCTGCAACTAAAACAGAAAAAGCTATACAGGCATTAGAAACATCTGAACAACGGGAGTTTCGAATAGAGCAAGAGGGTATACGAGCTTCTACGTCAAGGGCAAGAAAAAGTTGGGTCCAAGGTATCCAGTGATGTTCCTCGGTGGTGAAGATGGACATTGTTTTAATCTGAGGCAAATCAAGAAGAAGTTAAATAGAGTCCCAGTATATCACCTAGAATTCCTGTTTTTCGGATTTGTCGTAGAATGGATAGTCCCTTCGCTCTGTGTTGTATTGATTGAGTAATTATTTAATCAATTCGGAGTTATAATTTAACTTTTTGAGATTGTTCTGTTTACCTATAAGTACAATTATCCCGGGCAATGCCGGGTCCTCTGCTAATGTTTAATAGAGAAGGCGGTATAAGTTTATAGCAAGTCCATGTTTTTAGACGAATTTTTCATAAACATAAGTTCAATCTTTTCACTTTTGACATGCTTAGTTTTCTTAATCTACTAGCTGTCCATTTCCAAGTTTTTCACTTAAAAAGATAAAAATATAAAAAGTAGTTGCAAAATAACAACTGATTTTAAGTAACAAGATGATATTATTATGGACCCCATTATTTTTTGAAATAAGGTTAAATTCAAATAAATTCACAAAATATTAAATAATTTTAAAAAAGTATTTTATATTTAAAAAAAACCCATTAAAGTCTAACAATACTTTTTATTTAGTAATTTCTGAAAAATAACGTTAAAAAAGTGAAAACTAGTTTCTGATTTTTCTTTTATCTATTTGCCAAACTCAAACACCATCTTTGTTTTTAGCTCATGCATACTCACCGAGCCCAGAAACTGCACATGAGACATTGAATTAATACTTCATCTTTAGAATCCTCCGAAAATATCCCCTTGCAAAACAAACCTTTTAATCCTGGGTCCAAATTACCAGCATCTTTAAAGTGTATATTACAAACATTGCCTACTTGAAGAAGCTGAAGTTTAGCGCAAACAAACGGGACTAAACATATAGATAAATGTCTGGTTCCAGAAGTTACATATTAATTATAACAATTACAAACAAACTAGATTTTACTTGTATGTCAAATATTTGAAAGCAGAGGAAAGATAAACGCGCTTCTTGATCAACAACTATTACCGTTCCAAGCGTTTTATGCGATCTAATAACCAAAGTTCCAGCTGTTGCCATTAGAATGCAGCTAAATGCTCTTTCACTATTGAGAGATTCCTTATTGTCAATAAAGTTCCATATTACCAACTTCTCTATGCTTAATGTATAGACATTTCTCTGTACCACTGACTTTGCAAACACCATAAAGCTCTTTTCCAATGGTCCGTTGTGAAGTGTTAGACAAGAGTGAAGTCCCTATGCAAACATGTTACACTAGCTTAAGTGGAATTTTCCATTTCCTCCAAAACAACCAGTCTTTATTTATATGGAATCCTTCATCCTAAAACGTCAGCTTTAATAGAACAGTGAGAGGAGAAACTTGTTAAAAACAGATTCATTCTTTCTCTTTAAAAACCAAATAAAGTAATAATCACAGGATTAGAATCTCAGTCTTTATACGTAATTGTCAAAGTACTAAAAATTACTCTAACGACAGTTTGGACCAAGTTTCAACTGTTTATACTCAGAGGCCCGAGCATTAAGGCTAACTGGCCCACAGAGGTCTTTAAGAGGGGCATTAAAGTACGGAGTTTGCTTTTCTAGAAACACCATAGTTGTTTGTGCCATCCGATTCATCCTTCCAAATGAAAATAAGTGGTAGCCACGATCAGCACGCCCAGTTAAAGTAGCCTGATTACCTATATAATTCTCCTCTGATATATTAAAAGACTTTTATCTGCAAACACTTTTCTGATTGCGACCAAAAAACTTCGAACGACCTTATTCCCTTCTCCTTGAAAAACAATGACCACCAACAGCAGCAGCAGATGTATAAAAGTAAGAGAGTTCAACCACATAAGAAAGATGTGGTGGTAATTTTTGGAGGATTTCAGAAGTAAGCTTGAATCAATAGTGTGTTTTCGAGTTGAAAACCCAGCGAATCCGTAAAGGAGACAGGAAATGGAGTGGGCGCCTCTTCGTTTCGCGTACGGTCGCTTTCTGCTCGGTTAATTCGTTTCCGTTATAGTAATAAATTAGCAGTGGCTTCACAATCGACAGCCAAGGTTTCCTGCCTCCCATCGACCGCCCCCAACTCTGCCAACAATTCCCGAAAACGGGAAAAACGTCAACGAAATATGTTAATACACAAAAGTTTAAATGATGAACGAGTTGCTAGTGTATAAACGAAGGAAATGCACGAGTAATTGGACATTTTGTGTTGCAGAGCTCGATATAAAGAGGAACGAAACTTTATGGTTAATTCAAAACGGAAAATTTTAAGGGTCTGTAATATTCCGTACTTTTTGAAGTTATTATGGAATGCCATACGATTCAATTGTTCTTATAAGAACAGGTATATTTTATATCGTCTCTTCAATTTTATTGATGATTCTAGATATGTGTAAAACAAAATTCGTTTTTTTAATGCAGCAATATTACACGCCTGTTAAACATCGTTAAACATTTACGCTCACGCTGCAGAATATTCAAACGTAGTTTATGTTTATTTTTAAAATATAGCGCACCCATATTGAAAATGAGCTAGTTTCAAATAAAATGTTGCAAATTATTCCGTTCAAATAACTAAAAGCAAACTGAACGAACCGTAATAAGGGATGCGTCGATGCATTTAGCATCGAATAATATTTATTTTATTAAATTTTTAATTTCTAAATACTGCTTGAAAACTTATTCACAATTCGTTTCACAAATACTCTGCCCATTATTTGTGTAGTTTACTCTGGTGTATGTTTTTATAATCTTCGAAGAGTTGCTCGCTTTTCGAACGAATGGGTTGAACGCTCGCCAAACTTAAGACACCATAAATACATAATGTTTTCATTCTGATAACGACCTCATTCGTTTATTTAATTACTGCATACTCGAATTACACCTTAATTAAATAATCTGGAATAAAAATTATAGTTAGCATCATTCGTAAAAATACAGGACTTGTATAAACGATGCTCCCGATTTGAAACATAAAATTCGTATCAATGGACAGAAAAATCAAAATTTTATTTCCGTACGTCACAATTGAAAACACGTACTACGGGAATATGAGAGAAAATGGCTACCATCGAGTAAAGAAAAGCGTTTACTATCCTGAATTTTTACATTCACAATCTGTTTTTACTGTACGGATATCCCAAAAGTCAGGAGTCATAGAGACTTTTATATAACATATACGAAATGACCCCTCAAGTGTTGAATGGGCCCCGCGCTTTCCAGGCTTCTCACCTTGACTTTTACCCAAGGGAGCACCTCAAAGCCATGGTTGATGTTGAGAAGATTGTTGATCTGCACCTAGCATCCAAAATCAGGAACGCCTCGCAGCAGATTGATCGTATCGCCCTTAGCGGAGTGTCCATGAAATGGCTGTATCGACTACACCTGTGTCATCCGAGGAACAATGGCCATTTCGAATACGGTGTATAAAAAGTCAATACGATTCCAGACTGTTGGGTCGCCCTATATTAGGCATTTCCGAACAAAGTTTGGTGAGATCCACCAAAGGAGCATACTTTCCTAAATGGTATTCTGCAACGTGTCTTTGTAGGAACGTGACTAGAGGCTGGATGTTTGCCGAGTTACCAAGGGATTTTAAACTGAACCTTGTGATGTACTGAAATAAAACGTTTTGAGTTCTCAAAGAGAAGATAATAATCAAACTGAATAAACTCTTCAAACATTTATCATAATTAATTTATCAAACATATTCTACTGTATAATTTTTGAGTTCTCTTTCTAATGGTACGAATTTTATGTATCTGAATCAGAGTTCAATTTAAGTCAGGGTAAACGGGGCAATTGTCCAGGGTTCCCACATTCTAGATGCTAGCGTAACTTCTTTCCAAAGCCTCTCACACAGGGGATCCACAGTGCTAAATCCAGCCCTGATCTGAATTTCATAAATCATGAGTTATATGTTTCAAATCCTGAAACATCATTTATGCTTTATCAGAAATGTAATTCCACTTGTCTGTTGGAAATGACAATTAATTTGCATATTAAACTGATTAGTATCCATAAGTAATCTTAATTTGGATTCTTCAAGTGCATTTCGACGTTTTGGAATAGTTCAAGGATGTACTAAAGGTTTTGTATTGCGTTCTATGTTTTGAGATTAAATTTTTATTAATTTACTTGAACCACCAGATAACTAAATGATTAAAAATTAAACAATGCACGCTAAAAGCTGTTGTATTTTCTAAGCAAGCAAAAGCTATATTAGCTACTGCGGTACTTTATATAAGCATACCGTACATCAAATGAAAAATCACGAGAAAGTTAAATTGGCTAGTGAATTCTATTTGAGTGGGGAAGAAAAATAAAACATAGTGAATTCCTTTGAAATTCGGTGTCTATCTTCGGGATTGAGTGCGAATGAATACAATGTGGTGTAGACTGACAAATGGGGAAGAACTTTGTCCTTTATCTGTGCCTTTCTCATTTCTCTATCTCCAAGGATTCCAACAACTGAAAACGATTGGAAAGCGAGTAACCTCACCTTCCCCGCGGTGCCCAGTGGACAAACCCGTCGACGGCGTCTCCTTTCACCAGAGGGAGGGTTGGCGGGCCCTCTCGTCGTCATCGTCGTCTCAGACAACTTGCACGCTTCCCCATCATTGAGGAACGAGCGAAAGAGGCGATTGGAGGAGCGGCCACAATCACTGACAGATGGATGACTTCGATTGGCTGCGGGAGAGAGCTCGATACAAACCACGTGGGGAAAGGCGATCCCCCTCCTCCCACACGCTCCTAAATCTCTTGCACCTGTCCGAGTTTTTCCCAACGACTCCACCACTTTTCTCTTCCCATTCGATCACTTACCAAGAGAACAAGTTTCCAAAGAATAAAATAAAAAAAGATGGAAAAATCCCACGTGGGACCTAAATCCACTTTGAACCAATGGGTAGTTTCATCCGGTAAAAACCTTCCCAAAATTATCCTGTTTCAAACAGGCACACACACACGCACCTAAGACAAGTTATACCATCTCATATACCCAACCACATGCTTATATAGAAAAGTTCTCGGAGGAAATGAAACTCAAGGTTCCCGCAAAAAGAAACTAAAAATCACGTACATGTATATCTAAAATGAGTTGATTAAGAAATGGAAAAGAAAGCTCCACTATTTCATGCATTTGTTCAGGATTAAAAAATGAATTCCCTAAACACTAAATGCATGTATTCTGCGCATTCTTTATTTAATAAGAGGATAATAAGGAAAGGAATACAGAATAAGCAATATCATTGTTAATAAAGAATTATTAGTAAGGGATTATTATTATTATTATTATTATTATTATTATTATTATTATTATTATAGTAGTAGTGGTAATAGAGAATTATTCTTTAATTCTGTTTATTAACTAAAAATAAATATCATTATATGTATCTTTAGGTTAATCAATGCCAATCTAAAAAAATATTCATGTATGCACATTCTTATACATATACAGTGTAATGTACCTTACAGGTAAGAACAGAAACTCCTAGCTCATGCAATGTCAACATTAATCCGGAAGTCTTTTTATTTAATAATGTACATTTGATGCCAATAGCTAGTATTTACTAAAGATGTTTTAAGAATCAAAACAATTTAGATTTTTATGTCATAAACTATCAGTAGAAGAAATGTATACTCCAACCAGAGAATCATGAGAACTGTCAATCAATGCGTTACCATGTAACAAGCTGGAGTAAAATTTAGCCTCATACTGAGGTTGCTATTAAATGAATCACTGTTAAATCACTGGTGGCCCTTAAAACGGTTATTTTGTGCAATTCATGCGAAATTAACTTTCCTCAGAAGAATCGTAATTTTTTCTTTTTGATACCTTGCTTGAGCACAAAGCACACTTCAAGCAGGAAAGATGAAGGGTAAATAAACGACCAGTGCAACAAGGCTAAGACAGCCGCTGATTGGCTAATTAACTTAGCCAACGTCATGACCACGTGATCTGTTGCAGGAGGAGCGATTGTCATGACTTGTCTGTTGGACTATGCTTCAACAAAAATAATGTACGATTAATGGTCACCTCCAAGATTAACCTTTTCTTTTTATTCAAATAAAAACGTAGCCTAAGTGTCATATGTCAACGTTTTCCTATCGAAAATCTAATTTTCATAAATACATGGGCAAAATTCCCGTATAGCCTCGATTTGCTTTTCAAATGACAGCTATCGTCATTTTTGTTTTTATTATTTAGCGATTTCTATTCTCAATAGACAATTTGTCAAATATCATTAAAGGATAAGGTGGGATCATTTTTAATTTAACATCAATACCTGCTCTAAATTAATACGCTCCCTGTGATTCTCTAAATCCAATACATCAAACTTGACTAGTGAAGAAAGAGCCCTAATCGTTTGCTTAATAATGGCTTCGGAATTGCCTATCTTGTTATACCTTGATAAAGCCGGAAATATATGCGAAACTAGTAGGATAAAGTTTTCCTTTAATGTGTATCGTAAAGCCTCAATTTATTTTATTAATAAGGACAATACAAAAGACCTCTTCAATAATGCATACCTATTAGAGATAATTCTACTGAAAATGCAGATATAAACTGCATTCTGAACGTATCAAATGATGACTTTTATCTATTAAAATACCTGAAAATTTTCCTGAGCATCAAATTAAAACATTCAGAATCCGAGATAGCTTGCATTTGTGTTGAAGAGAAATAAATTGCTTTCGATGATAATAAACAGTTCGCCATAGAAGACAGAGCTAGCGCGGTTCTACAATGTACGAGAAACATTCAGGCACAATTTTAAAATCGAATTTAAATCGTACGGATAAATCAGATAATGCTTCCTCTTTATGCAGTTATAAAGATGAGATGCCATTGCTAGTGCGTTTTCAGTCAGTTAAAGTACTTATGCAAGAGTCACTTAAAATCGTGTTCCGTTCAAATGAATGAAAGCCATCAGATATACTTGAAATCCAATGGAGCAAAGTCCGGTGGTGTATAAAAGACTACCATTGTTCTTTTAGTGTTTGGTATCCTTCACATTTTATTTTGGCAGCACCCAAGGAGCATGTAGTTATGGTTTTGCATAAGCTCTGGAAGCTTTCCCTTTTGTGAGCCATCAAGTTCTTTTATGGACCACATTATTATCATAAAAGATTCACCCTTTAACCTTTGTACCATTCCGTGTTAAAAACAACACTGACCTTCAGCCGGGCAAGCGGTTTTGTTTTTCTCCTTTATTTATATATCAACTAAATTTAGCCTTAAATAAGAGGACATTTTCATTATACGCATCGTATGGACGAACTCTCAAAATATTTATCTTCAGGAGACATCTACAATCTTGTTATCCCTCCTTAGTTCCTCTGAAATGTTGAGAAGTTTTACTAAAACTATTGGCATATTATTATTTTGTTTGTTAATAGGGTGCTTAAGCCATATAAATTTGGACCTAATTTTTTAAAATATAATTGATCATATTTAGCCTTAAGAACACAAATTATAAAGAATCTAAAGAATTTTTATATCAAGATCTTGTAGTGTATAGAAGAACACTGACGTCGCGCCGTATAAAGTCCTGTTAACGCATTACCAAACTTTTGGATTAGTGGATAAATTCTTTCGACAATTATTACAGAATAGATTAGATAGTGTATTGTGAGATGTGGGAATCGGGGTGGCCAGAGATACGGTATATTCAATGGACACCAATGATGTCCCAAATAGGTAACCTACAAGAAAGCCAAAAAGCAACAATTTCCTTTCAAATCTTTCAACTGTTCAGAGTATTTTGGTAAGTTCTTGGTGTCTCCTTTCATTATTTAAATTTAGAATAGCATGAGTCGTAACGGTGTAATTTATACAAATTTAGCCTCGGCATAAGTCTGAATTCTTCAAAGAATAAAAACAATACAGGATAATTCTAAATGAAATTACTTCACGTCTTCATTAACTGTTTGGACACAGAGTTGTAAGACTCTGAAAACAGCTGACGTTTCGGATAGAGACTATCCTTTGTCAAAACAAAACAAAATTATTTTAACTTCAATTTTATTATTTAGTTTTAGTTCTGACAAAGGATAATCTCTATCAGAAGTGTCAGCTGTTCTCAGGGTCTTACCACTCCGTATCCAATTTTACTTTTCTTCCAGGTTTTTTTGTGTCTCGTCATTCTTTTCTTCTATATTCGTCAAAACTATTGCTGTTATAGACACTACCTGTAAAGTGTCCATGAACAGAAAAGCTCTCGAAGCCAACTACATCACAATGAATATGGAAGCCGAATACGGCAAAAAAATGGCGTTACTTACATTCTATGCAAAGGGAAGGTTAACTGCCAGGATATGAGTTTTGGAATACCGAAAACCCTCATACGAACATGTTTGAGATTCCCGAAGTTCAATGTCCTATGCACCATATCACAATAGTCTTCCGCCCATTTCTTTTTCATGAAACAAACTGAGATAACCTACTGTGATATGCTGGAGCAATTCCTAATCTTGCTATTAGATTAAGACTCGAGGGACTATCTGTTTCAACAAGATGGTGCGCCACCCCAATATCACAACATAGAGAGCAGCGTTTTCTAAATGAATATCTGCCTCACCAGACATGAATTTCGCAACTGGCTACCGAGGTCACCTGTTTTTTTCTCCTTGTTTCATTGACAGAATAATTCTAATTATTACTCTGTATTTCATAAATAAGGTTGCGCAGTATGTACGCGCTTAGCTTTAAGTATATTTTCATTTGAAATGCTGAAAATAATAATTCAATTATGGTTCCGTTTTCTCAATGATAATTTAAAGAACCGAAATCTAAGCCTCATCACAATGCTCTAGCGCTCTTAAAACAGGAGATCCAAATTAAAATTTTCAAACAAATTTCCAGTGATTTAAAATGTCAGGAGATTCTGAAATATCAAGCCTATTTTAATGAGGATTAAATTTCACGCAGATCTCAATAAAGAAGGAAATTAAGTGGAGCAAATCTTTTACGCTGCTCGCTTTCACCTCGGTGTGCGTTTGTCGCGTTTGTCACCCTTTCATAATAAGGACCACTTTTATAAAATCAACTTCAGATTTAGATTATACACAAACGCTTTGTTTACTTTCTGTAAAAATAAATAAACCCAGATCGAAAAGCGGGGGAAGTTTATTTTTCTTTATTCCAGCGCCTTCTTCCTTCCCTTGATGAATGCACAATCTGATGAAGTTTATTAATTTCTTCCAGATGGGAAGTAAGATTAGATTAAGCACTTTGCTCCAGAGAAGAAGGCTGGGATCCATGTTTAGACAGGAATGGATGACTGCCTCCGTTCGGCTTTTGGCGGAGGGAAAGTCGTCAAGTTGGCGGTGTGCAGGTGGCGCCCGATTTCTTCCAATCAATGCCTCGCGCGACTTTCTAGCGAAACTGAGAACGGTTGGTTCACAGACGACATTTTCCAAAATAATCAAGCGAAATACGAGAAAAAGAAACTTAAAAAAAATTAATTTTTAACGATTCATTTAGAATTCTTTCAAAATATTTAGTTACAAATTTTGGAATATTTATTTCGCATTTTGAGCCTTTAAAATGGGAGTGGAAATGCTTTTTCGTCTTCTTTTTATTCCATTGGAAAACGGGTTTAAATTAATTCCACCGTTGCAACTCAATAAGGGTCTTGAATGAGAGACGAAGATTAATTTCCTTTCAGAATGCAATGTGAGCAGCAGAGCAAACGTTCAATCTCATTCAACCGTAAACATTTTTCTACAACAGTTGGCGTTTTCCAACGTGCAGCGATTTCGAAAACTTTTGCACTCACCTTTTATTCACGTCAGACCTACGCTTTTATTCATGATGAAATCCCATTATAATTTCACAACAATTTTCTTAATAATACCGAACAGACATGTATGCTATAGACAAAACTCGAAACAAAAATAAATATTTTAATATAAGATATAATTCATTATTTATTTATTTTTATTCACAATAGACCGTACAGTTTTAATTAAAATAGAGGTTTTGATATAGTAAAGAATTTTATTCCGTAAATAATTGGTAGTGAAAATATCAGGTTCAACTTTATATTCATGGTCTGTGATGTGAGAGCCCTATATATATATTAAATTCTATATATATATTAAATTAGCATTATTGATAACACAGGCGAACAAAAAATAAATTTTTAAAGTCATCTTTAACGTTAAGAGCTAATTTTTATGCTTTTTTTTTGCTGAATCCGTAACTGAGCTTAGGTTTTTCCTATGACCCACAAATTTCTTGTTTTTCAATGAAACATTATTCAGAGTATGAGGCCTGATAAATTTCCTTGAGGCCCAACAATATGGATACTTTAACAATGCAGTTGTTTCTCTTTACATCCATTACTTTAACATTGCCGTCTCTAAGCGTATAACTTGGAAACGAGACGTGATAGAAAAAATCTAAAAGCATATTCGGATTCAGCACACTAAAAACCACAATAATAAGGGTTCAAGATGATTTTTCATCGTTGGCCTGTGTAATACTTTGGAAAAAAAAGAAGGCAAAACGTAAAATTTTGTTATAAGCGATTTTTAGCTGGCCAATAAGAAATCTGGATATTCCTGACCGTATTGTAGAAGGAGATAACTTTTATTAATATATAATCAGTTCTTTTTAGTTTAAGCTATATAAAGCTTTATGGAAGCAAAATGACTCAATTTTATGGATTCTAATATGGAATCTAAAATTACGGGTTGGATCAAAAGTTTTTCTAGTATATTTCGACGGTATTTAGCAAAATGTTTTTTTCTGAAGTAATTCGCAAAATTCGAGATTTTTTTTATTTATAGTCATACCACGAAGGCATGCCACTCTTGTAATAAGTCTACATCCTTCAATATATCAGTCATAGCTTTATTAGCCTAGATGATATCACAGGAATTCATTAAAATATTATCGTCATCAAAGTATTATTGCTAATGGAGTGTAGAAGAGATTTAGGATCTTTCATAACACCTTGGTTGGAATAAGCGATTATTTGTCCTTTAGAAGCTTGATAACAGTTTGAACGTTATGTGAAATAATCTTCACGTTATGAAGGTAGGATCTACACCCAAAGCCACAATTCCATTATCAGTTGTCTTGAAAAAGGTATCAAATGCTTTCGCAGAATCAACAGTAACGATAAAGAAAATCTTTTTCTGGATAGTAGCAATTATTACATAAGATAAATTGTTAACAAAGAGAATGGGGCGTATAAGCCTATTGCCGAATTGCTGCCTAGGAGCTTCGAGCATAAAAATAAAAGCTTAGGAGTAGTTCTCCACAACAGGGCAACGGTGCCAAAAAATCTCTTTTATTCCCCAATATTTGCGGGAGAATGGAGAACAGAGTTCATATTCTTTTAGCAAATAAGAATATTTCCAAAGATTAAGGCAAAATCATTCAAAAAGTGTTTTCATTGCTGGCTGTGTTATTAATGTAACAGTGACCATAAAATAATAAACCATTATTTTCAATTTGGAAAATCGCTTTAAAGTTTACTTCTATCTAGTGTAAGCAATACCAGACTGCTCTCTAGATAAAATGTTGAACTTTTTTTTTTTTTACTTCCATAGTACAAACGAAAATTGTCAGAAATTTTAAAATTACAGAACCAGTTTAGAAATTTATTGTTTATCACTCGCCATTAATAATTAATTAATTACTGCAGCCTGATTACTGCTATTAATTAATTAAATACCAATCAATTATTATTAACATTACAAATTTATTTTGCGTGTTGGATTAACCTAGCTACGTCACTTTCAAAAGATCAAGGAGCAATTATTTTTAGTTTCTAAGGCCTATTAAAGGGCCTTCATTAAAGCGAACGATATAGTTCATCAGGCAAAAGGAAAAAATAAAAATAAAATGCGAAATCTCTAACATGCTAAAAAATATAAATATTAAAAATTAACAGAGAATCATAAAATTTTTATTTTTTTAAGCAGACATAAAAACATAATTAGGGCCGGCTGTGTTGACTAGAGAATCGATTCGAAAGCAAACGCATCCTCGTCAAGAGAAAGCCTTGCAAGCGACGCTGAACTTGAATGCAACCTTAGAACTTTCAAGGGTTCCTTCATTATACATCATCATAAAGTTCCCTTTAAGTCTCCGTAGAAATGGAAGGCAAAATTCGATTTTCCAAACAGAAAGAGGAAAAAAAAACTTTGAAGAAGAAAAAAACAAATATTTTCTGACCCGCAAGAGACTATGAACGTTTGAATGGAGGGCATTCAAAAAGGAATCGCCGGCTGTGAAGGAATCAATAAATGCTCCTGATAATAGGGAGAAATATTGTGCACAAACATGGATTACCGAAACGCTTTCCCCAATAATTGATGTTTTCGTTGCATGATTTTGCACAAGGAAACAAAAATAAAGCCCCAAACATATGAAATAGTATTTAAACTACGCGAACCTTAAAGATAAATAATAATGACTGTCATAGGTTCTCAAGCATCCTCAGGCGGACAAAAAAAGCAAATTTGTATCGATTCGGAAATTTAACGATTAAATGCCATAATACTTGAGAAGTATTAATTTAATGCTGCCTTTATTTTAAAGGGGAAGCCTTTAATTTGATTTTTTTTTGTTTTGAAGTATGAAAAATAGATCTATGAATTAAATGTCAGCCTAAAAAAAAAACAACCACGTGTATCTTTATGTCCAACGAATTTCAAAAAAAAAAAAAAAAAAAATTATATACAGATCAAATCAAGAAGCTGTCCTTGTGCTATCATCTTCATTCATGTGGAAGCAAAGAAGAATCTTGTTAAAGCCGACCAATAAAAATTCATCATTATGAAAGTAAGTAACAGCAATTTATGCAAAGCAATTTCTCAATGAAAATAGCATATGCGCTCCTTATTCAATTTTGAGTTTCCTTCTAGCAACAAAAAATACACTTACGGAATGCTTCGCTATTTACGGAAATTATTTTCATCGCCGTTTCCGCGGAAACGAAACATTATTGCGTTGCAATAAAATATTCTGCTTTAGAATTATTGTTGTTATTGCAGCGGCGTATTACAATCAAGATTATTAAAAATATTTAACATGAAATAAATCCTAGTAAGTCGTATTTAATGTAAATGACTGAATCTAATGTTTTCAAAACCATACAACGACATAACTAAACCGAAACCAATTTCGAGACGTTCCTGGTAACAATAAAACTGGATGAGAATACCCTGGAAACCCTGAAGTCCGAGAGGTCAATGTCGGTGCGTGATGTAGCAAACAAGTCACGATACATCAGAAAAGAGACTAGAACAAAAAGTTGCAAAACCTTGAAGCTTCGTAAGATTCGAAGCCGAAAGATCCAAGAAAGAAGCAATACCAGACTGCTCTCTAGATACTTGCTTAGTTACTTTGGGGTCTGTGTCTTAATTGAAGATGAAACGTCCGTAACGAAGGATTTTTCAGCTCTATAATTCTGAATCTGATAAGTTTCTGAACGATTATGTAACTTCAATCAGTAAAAGCAATTTGGAGAAAAAATTCTTGTCTGGCAAGCAATCTGCCAATGTGGTCGGAAAAGTATATTTTTATTCGACCTAGGAAAAATTAACAAAACATTACTTTAAAACAAAGGCTATTGCCCCTTATTCAAAAACGCACCATTTCTATGTTATTTTAGCCTGACTGAGCCTGACTTAACCACAATATATTACGCTAAGGACATTTAAAAGCTCCTTATAGACAACGGCATAACATTCGTATCTAAGACCATGATTTCACCAAACATTTCAGAGCTATATCTGATTAAGAGATACTGGCTGTCGTCAAGTCACGCCAATGAAAGAGTGGTCAGGGCGCACAAACATTAGAAGAATTCAAGAAACTTTTCCAAGCTAAAGAAAAAAAGTTGGAGCTGTAATGGTGCAAAAGCTTACGGGAGGGATCAAAAGCTGATTCTTATTTTACTCTGATCGTTTCATCACTGTGTAATCTGAATTTTAAAAAATAAAAAAGTTCTCCAGAAATAACGTTTTGTCATTCTTATAAACTTTCTGAAAATCGTTTCGTACTTTTAGAGATATTCCTTATATTACTGAACCCATATATCTTTATTTAGGTCTTTCTTTTCTATTTTAAATTGTCGACAATTGAATTACAAAATATAAGTTTTAAGTTATGTATAAAAACATAAAATTTAAAAATAAATAATACAAAAAAAAAAACTTTTAAGTATGCACGCAGACATTTTGAATTTAAAAAAAAAAATGCTCTAAAAAATAAAAAATAATTTTTTGGTGTCTCTCATTTAAAAGCGATTCATAAAATTAAAAAAAAAATTAAAAGTGCGTTTAACTTTAAATTTTAAATTTTATCCTGCATAATAAAATAAATGATTTTTAATTTTATGAATTCCTATTTAATTGAGATGCACCAAAAAAAAAAAAAAATTTTTTTAATAATTTAAAGTGCACTTTTTAAAGTAAAAGTGCGTGCTTAAAGTTTTTTTTTAAATATTTTTTTACTTTATTCTTTTTGGTCTTGGATTAGTAATTAATTTTTAACCCACGCTTTGCTACAAATGCGTGAACATGAAGAAAACTTGAAAAGGTGGTCCTACCCCCTGCCCGAGATGTAAATTAAATGAAAAAGAAGCTTTGAATCCTTTTTAAGAATTCGAATTTTGAAAATTTTTAAACACGATTTTATTGTCACCGGAAATGAATCAGTGTGCCAAATTGATTGTCATATGAACAACGGATAATGGGTTAAAAATAGATTAAAAGATGCAAGTTAAATAAAAATGTATAAAAAGAACCCACTGCAACTGTCATTTTAACAAATCTTTAACGTACTGACAAAGAAGGTACTTTCTATCACATGAATTTACTGTGCCCTTATTAAGTGGCCTCCTTTATCCACAGAATGAATGAAAATACAGTAGTAATAGTGTTAGTAATTAATTATGTAGCGAAATTAATATTCTTAATGCAGTGAAGAAAGCCGTTTGGTCCCTGTTATTCTATTTTTTCTCCCCATTTATTTTTTGTTTCGTTCATCTTCTCTCCTATCTCTCTTCGCCAAACTCGGAAGAGTGCCAACGATACTTATCAGAACAATTAACCTCTCCAAGAACAAGAACAGATTTGACTTTCAAAAAAAAATGGTCTCGTGACAAGATGTTTTTTTTATACAGGGCCCATATTTATTCTGCGCTTCATTAATTTTTCTTTTTATTCCAGCAACAACCAAAAAAAATTCAACGAGCCTCTTCAGATTGCCTTTGTTTTACTCTGTGTCTACGAAAAGAATTTAATTTGATCCTTCAATGAATAAACCAGTGTCTATTCTGAAAATATGAAAGCGTGCGTGTACGTGTTGATGTGTGTGTGTAAAATCCACTGCGCAAACTCATTCTCCTACCTGTCAATGTGTTTTGAGATGTTTATCAAAGCTGTTTGAGCCTTCCTCTTCTCGTCACTTTGCTCTCGCTCTCAACCCACGAGTCCATTCGTCCAGCAAAATGTTGATCGAGAGGGTTGAGCTACACGGTTAACTCGTGTGCAAATGTTTTCTCAGTGAGTCATAAGCCCCAGATAACTCCGTTATTGGGTGCAACAATGTCGAGGTTTCTAGCCGCTGATATCAACGCTTTCCACGTACGTGTTCACTTACAGCTTTTAGAATAAAATGACAAACAAAGACGGCGAAATCAAATAATAAATTTACTATCACTAAATATCAGGCAGCTCAACCTTAAGCTTTCTGATCACCACAAAGTCGTACAACAAACGGGCAACAATGACACAGAAATTGATCAAATGCAAATATTTGCTCACACTGTATATGCTTATAGAGAATGCAAACAAGTATAGCCTATCTATGAAGATACACTAAAGCTTCAAGGTAAACAGAATTTCTAGAGAAATTCACTAACAGAAAACAGTACAATCGGAAATGAAAATGGGCGTCACTTAAAATACGTTCATTTTCCTTTGTGGAGAAACTTTACTCCCATCATCCTTTCGCAAATGCCGTGAGATATTTTTTTCTTTTTTTTTGCAGTGAAAAGAATCTTGATTTCCGGCAACTTTTCATCTCCCGCCCCTGTATGGTTTACTTAAATATTCAAATTTAATTTTTTCTCGCCGGCAATTTTGTTCTTTCATTTCATTTCTTTCTTTTTTCCCTCCTCTCCTTTTTTCAACGAGAAATAGTTTGCATTTAATTAATGTAATTTTCAATTAACAAAATTAGAGTCTCTTGGCAGCTTTGCCTTTGATGTAGATTTAGCATTAGGTTTATACATTAAAGATCAGTCTTTTCGACATTCTTCTGTTTCCTTCCCCCCTCCCCAACATGGTGCTGTTGAAAATCAGCTTATTTCATGCGAAATTAAAGTAATTTGATACCTTAATATAATTGAGCGAATGTCTTATAAATAAGAAAGTAGAGGTTAAGATATTAGTGTCCACCATAGCTCATTTGGTTAGAGAGCCGAGAGCGATACTCGAGGTATTCGATCCCATGTCATAAAATTTTTTCCTTTCCTTTTCTACATTGTAACTGCCTAATAATACTGGCGTTTTATTGTAACTCAGAGCCTATGGATACCCCTTAGTGAAAATTCGCAATTGCACGGTCGTTAAATGTTAAATTGGGTTATGTTTTTCTCTCTGTTTGTCTATCTATACAGGGCTTTTCTGAATGGTCTGTGCAAACTTTCAGGATATGTTCCAGGAACCAAAAGAAGCAGAAAATATGACATGAAAATGGGGGTCGAAATCCCTACTTTCTAGAGTTATAACGTTTTGAAGGTGTCCTATGTGTACATTCAAGATTAATTGGTGAAGCTTATCTCCATTTCCTAGAAAATCAACTTCCTACACTCCTAGAGTAGTTTATGCAGGATGGTGCACCACTCCATTTCAGTCGACCCGCTAGAAACTTCTAAAAAGGCACCTATCCTGGTCGATGGGAGGATCAATATTGTGGTCAACACGCTCACCTCACATGAATCCAGTGGACTTCTTCTGGGGGTATTTGAAAAAACTCTTGTTTATACTGCCCCAGTACCAGATGTTGCAACTCTTCGTCAACGGATCCTGAATGGCTGCGAAAATACACCTGGTATTTTCCAAAGGGTTCGCCAATTCTTGCGGCGATGAGCACAGGCTTCTCTAGAATCTAACTAAGGCAATTTTGAGCATCTGCTATAGCAAGTGTATTGTCTTGTTATATCGTAAAAATAAATCACGCTTTATTTTAGCAATTCCTATACGCTTTAACGTTAATTTCGTCTACTGCAGGACACCTTCAAACCGTTATAATACTAGAAAGAAGCGTTTTCGTTCATATGGCATTTTCTGCTTGTTTTGGTCCTCGGAACGCATCCTGAAAGTTTGTACAGACCATTCAGAAACATTTTGAATACGAGTAATTTTCGGAAAACATAGTAATCTATACTTGAGCTAAACTTGTTGAGGAAGGAAACCCCTGAAATGGAACTAACTTAAAACATATGCAGTTTTAGTTCAAATCGGGTCACGGCTGCCGATATATGGTTTATTTTCGGGTAGTTAGTTGTTGGTTAATTAAAATTAAAATATTCTTATTATTAAAACTCGCTAGGACGTTTATGATTACTGGTTTTTTAATTGTATCTTTATGAGTTTTTTTCTAACATTTTTTTTTATCCAACATATATCGTGATAGTTTTTACTATTTTTAAATTCGAGAACAAAATTTCAGAACTAGAATTTCTTTAATGTTTCTGTTTGAAATTATTTAGATATTTTTACTCGAATTTATATAGAGTCGAACCCCGTTAATACGCATTTCGTGGGACTGAGCATTTTTATTGTATTATCCGGGTATGAAATACGATTCGCTGAAAATCCCAATAGTGTTGTATCATGAAATAAGTTTGAGAATATCATATGTTACATATAATCTTCCCGCATTTATTTATTTTGGAGAAAAACACTTCTTCAGTTATATAAACACTGAGAACCAATAAGAATGTGCTTCGTTCCATTTCAAATAGTCTTTGAGAAATTCTGTGCGTTCGAGATGGTTGAATCGTCTATTTCTCTATATACTGTATTTTTAAATACTTTTTCTGCATACAAATATTCCTCGACTTACCGCCAAGCTCAATTCAGATGAAAGGGGACCGGAGTAAATATGTAATTTAGATTCTTAGCATGCATTATTTTAACTAAATTTTCGCCTAAACCTGAGATTATTATTTAGTAACTAACTCTCCATTTTGTAATATCATTTACTAACCACTATGTTAAATAATAAGTCGCTTCAGGTAAAAAAAAATACATCTTTTGTATCTAAACTGATTAGCAGTTGAAAGAAGGCAATTCTAAAATTACGACTGCTATCGGATATAACTCAAGAAACTTGTCGTAAAGTCGTAAATTAGAATGGTTCAGGAACTCTGGATTTGTCTGCGTCAACACGGTGTACGATAAAGCAACAATTGTTAGGATAATATAACTGAAATTGCCTAATCCTGAAAGCTATCCAGGTTTTGTTCAAACAGACCACAGTTTCCTACTTTGCCGGGAATGTTTCCTACAAAACGTTTTCCTTTAAACTGCTTTCTTGGGTTTAAGAAGTTTTTAAAAGGTATTGGTCTATATATACTCTGTTGATTATTATTCCTAGTAAAAATAAATCCTATAATTCTTCTCTAAAATGATTAGTTCCTCTTAATATAAGTAAATTAAATAATCCGAATATATGAGAGTTTCTTAAAAGTAATGCTAAACCTTACTACTGCGAAAGAGATTAAAGACTAAACAAGTTTTATGTATAAAGTTTTTTTCATAATTATTTAATACATCTAAATATTTATGTTAAACGCGCTATTTTTGGTTGAAATTTTATTACTTGGTCACGCAAGGCCCACCTATTTCACGATCTGTTTTGACACCGATAAAATGTATAACTGCACAAAATGTTGTTATAAAAGCTCGTCCGCAGTTGGAGAATTCAGTTTATTAGTTGTATTTAATGATTAATAAAACAACACTAAAACAAAGCATTAAAATAAACTTGCACGGCCTACGAAACTGTGGGGACCGCACAAGTTATGAACCGTTATTAGGTAATCCAAACGCCCTATACTCTCAAAAGGAGACATATAATCGCCTTGAACGCCTATACTAAATCTAGATAGAGCGATTATAAATTTAGAAAATAAGTTTCATTTTGCTTGACTTCCTTAAATTTTCTTTGAAAAGAGTAAAGAGAAAAAGATGAGAATTTTTGGATACATCCTTTCAATCTGATAGGAGATACTGATTCCGTTTCCTTGAGAAAAGTCTTTTTTTACTTTTACTTTTATTTTTCTTTATCTAAGTTTTGTTTTTAAAAGTTTTCCAACCCTTTTCCCTGTTTGTAGATTCTGTTCTCGTGGTTGGAATTCAGGAATATCTTTTTGGTAGGTGCGTTGTTGTACGGGGGGTAAATAACTCTGCGAGTTGATACGGGGCGTGAAAATAAAGCGTGGCTTTCTCTTTCTCTCTCACTCTCTCTCTCTCTCTCTCTCTCTCTCTCTCTGTGTGCGGAGAGATTTCCATGGTTTCATCGTTGATGTCGCGTTGCAATAACTGCACACGTGATTACAGGGTTCAAGCCTCCGTCCGTTCTGGTTCCTTGTCGATTTTTGTATCATCACGGGTAGGAGGATTTTCACGCGACCTAATATCTCCCTCCTGCCTTTCGGATTCCTATGGATATGAAGAGGGTGGGGATTGAATGGAAAGGAGTGGGTGACAGCGCTTTATAATGAACCGGGAGAGGGAGGAGTGCCTCGTGGCTCCATCTGGTGATCGTCTCGGAGCCATAAAGCTCGTTACAGCGGCGGCGGCGAATTAAGCTCATCAGCGCCAACGTCGAACCCTCCGCCCACGCCACCAGTCCTTCTTTCAGGCAATAATGGAGGCAAATGGCCGCACGCGATGCGCCCAGGAAGTTGGCATGATCTGCAAGATCCAAGAGAAAAGAAAATTTGGGCGACTGAAAGGGATTTTAAAACTCCGTCCCCCTTCCCCTTGTCCCGGGCACGGTTGTTGCAATCCCCCCCCCCCCTCCAACCCCCATACCATCCCCCGCCCCGCCAACTCATTCCGAAAGGTTGGCAGCTGAGCGCTTGTTATTGCTACACGGACAGAGGAATAGGAAAAGCACAAAACCATACAAAGCCCGACCCTGCACAGGGATTTAAAACTTGCCGAAGCGACATGCATAATAGATTTGGAGCGAGAAGCAAAACGAAATGACGGTGTTTGCTCCGACGATTACATATTAATTAAAACACGGAAAGGAGCCCCCTCCCTCGACTGAAATCTGTGAATATAGCATTCGCCAGTCAAAATATTCCAAGTCACGGTGCTAAGGGAGAATGAGAAGAGCCATCAAAACGGAGGAGGTTGGGGCGGAGGAATCTAATAAATTCTCCCGAAAGCATACCGTAAATGAAAAAAGTATGAGAGACGGGGAGGAACGAAGAGAGGGAGAGTTTCTTTCTTTTTTTTTCAAAGACATTTCCATGATCGATCAAGGTAAAATTGCTAAAAAGTTAACACAGACATTGTATAGTAATGATCCAATATTATATTAACAGGTGCGGACTAGTGAATGTAGCTGGTTAGATTACACAGATTACAAAGATTATAAACAAAAAATAAATAATAAATCTTCTGTTATTCGTATTTTTATCATTTTATTCATTTTGAAGTGAAAACAAGCTGAATGAAACCGGAATTCTTGGATTGAATGCCTAAACGACGGACAGCCAAAAGCAGCTAATTAGGAACTCTGCTATACGAGTTTATGTTGTTGAAGCAAAACGAAACGTTTGCGTTGCGAAATGGGAAGGTTTCCGGGACCACAACACCGCAATACCAAATGGTATAAGAAATTTTGCTCAGTAACCTCGACGATCAACCATACTGCGAACCATGGAATTCGAGGCCTTAAGGTGCATTTCTATAGCTCGCTTTTTGCTTGAAGCTGGAGCTTTTGGCGTTTTGCGTGTAATTTTTCATGCTCAACCTATTCTAAACACAAAGCTGATATGCGCTAGTTGCGTAAATCGAGCAAACTTTCAAGCTGCTTTCCGCTTCAAGCGGATATCTAGATCAGTTGGATTTTAAAGCTGTTTTGAATGACCGAGACGCATGTCTGCAATGGCGGCCACCACAAGAGCTGCAGGAAAAGCTGCAAGCGATTTAGAAAAAACACATAGAGATAAAAAATGAAACAGAGATGCATTAGGCGAAATCGAAAGGAGGGATCCTTTATGAGAGAAAAGGAAAAAAATGAAAATTACAAAAATCTCCAAGTGACCGCAGCTCTATGAAATGAAGCTTCGGCAGCGGTGAATTGGAATAGTTTTGTGTATCCAAACCGTTAGCGTTAGCTATAGGATATCTCCAACGCTCAAGTACAATTTGCTACAACCTTCAAGCTTCGCTTTAAGGCTCTGACAAGCTATGGGAATGCACTTTACAGAAGGCCGTAGAGACAAATCCAAAAACCAGAGTTTGAAAATTATCAGCTGAGCTGGACATGTCATAGACCACCATGAATCGTCATCTTGAAGATTATGCTCAATTTGGTCAACTGCAAAGTGAACAGGGGCGCTACGTTATCAATCCCGAGACGATGCTAACTCAAGCAAACACCGAGTGGAAGTGCGCAAGGTATTCCTAGAAAACCTTCACGATATTAGTTTCATCAAGAAAATTGTCACGTGCGATGAAAATGAGCCTATTTCCGTATCCTAACTTACAACTATCATAACTTACAACCTACACCTTACAACAACAATTTACAACCTATTCTAATTTACAAAAGCAATGGATGAGCTCAGGTCAGCTTCTTGAACCGTGGGCGCTTCAAGCTCTGCATCTGGTGGAACCATCAAAGCCAAATATAGTACTCTGAACACCTGGAGCTTACATATGCAGTTTTGAAGCTGAAGTACCCGGTATGGTGAACAGAAGGCGCGCTCTCCTACACCAGGATAATGCGAGGCCACTTACAGCTACGACCCCGGGCAAAAACTCCAGGAACTTCGGGGAATCGAACAAATGCTAAAACCAGCATACATTCCGGAACTACTGTAGTTTTACTAATTCTGTTCATAGTCGGGGTGAATGAGTTGTTTGTGTCATAGTCAAAACTCTATATTGACTCACCCTCTATAGGCACAAGTTTTGCAGTGAAATATTCCTATTAGTTTAAGGGAGAGGTTCGCGTTGCAATTCGAATGAAAGAAAGCAATAAACGGTAGGTGGCAGTGTAACGGCCACTCCTGCACTCAGGTGTAATTACTTTCTAGCATTTCTTTTTCTTTATTAGATATTTCAAAAGCAAACTAAACTCGTTTTAAAGAATGGGTAAAGACTGCAGTTAGAACGCAAGACAATAAAATTAATCTACTAGAATAAATTGACACAAAAAAATTCAAAAATTTCTACAAAGAAACTTTTCATTTCGCAACACCACCTTTAAGAGCCAGCTTTTAATTTTCTACTAAAAATCCGTAAATTGCATTTGGGTTGCAACATTAACTGATTAAATGCAGTGTCATATCAATAAATAAAATCGTGAAGGCTAAAATGTTTCTCGTCGTTTGTTACTACTAAAAGAATGTTTCTTTTCGGGTGGAAATCGTTTGACTTTTTTTCAGTTCCCATGACCTCTTCTCGTTTCGAGTCTCTTTTGTTTTCTGGCTCGTGACGATGGGAGTGAAACACCGAGATCATGTGATTAATGACCGATGACGCGAAAATCCCCTGACCGTTTTCTGTTAATGTTAAAATTGATGGAAGAACTAATTAAGGCGGTAGGTGTACGATGCAAACGCTGCTCTGGTGACAGAAACCCGTAACCTACTTACCAAGGAAAAGAGACGGAAAAGCCAGCGATTCATTACATTGCCCATACCAAAAGAATGGAGTCATTCTCGGATTATAATGAATTATTTCTAGAACTCAAAACTCTAAAAAAATTCCCCATACAATGGTGCGAAGAAATAAATTGTTTGAACAGCGTGCGTCGAATGAAACTGTTCACCATTTATTTAACGCGATTTTTTGACCCTTTAATTTATGAGCCATGGTTTTCCTATTATTCTTTTTTTCGTACGTTAAAAATTTTTCTTTCTCTACCCACCTCACCTTTCCAAATGCCCATCCATTTAAACATGCGTTATAATTATTTCATGACTATTTCACCTTCCTCGAAATTAAAATTTTACCATAAAGATACGATTGAATGACGTAATATTGCTAAGAAACATTTTCTAAAGTATAACAATGAATGATTGGACCTCGGTTTTTTTTTTTAAACAACCCATTCAACCGCTTATTTCGTATGCTAACCGAGGGTTTTTATAAACGAGCACCAGATTACTTTAATAAGACGGCACCAGATTTCATTTCTCTTCTGTAAGTACACGTGTCGAGTTTGAAATGGCGATCCATTCTTACAGTACCCCCTTGACATAAAACTAAATATATGCGTATACAGGGTGTCTCACCAATAACCAACTTTTAAAAAACTATCTCCTAAACGTTTCTCATTAGTTGTGTACAATCTGAAAATAGTATTAAAAATATTTGTTTCCATTACCCATTTCAAAATTGACTTCCATATTCGAAAATGGCGTTGGTCTTTTTGAAATGGAACATACATAAAAACCCCCTCACATAAAAGTACAATAATTGTTCCATTGAAAGTACCCATGAGATTTATATTTTAGAAGTTGGCTATTTGTTCACTTTCGGTGAGACACGCTGTATATTTTCGTTAATATTGAGTCAAGTAGCTACGCTGCAAGAACAGAAAGGACAATCTCAAAAGTTATTCGTGTCCTCCGGAAAATTTAATTAAAATTTTAAAAATATTCTCACTTCAGCATTCTTAGTGCTCACAATGAACACTCAAGAGACTGAGAGCAGAAGTCGATAGAATTATTTATGAAATTTCCTGATATAAGTAGACATACCTAGTTGACTTTGAAAATAATGAAAATTACTTAAAGTCGTTACATTACATCATCAAGTACTCTGGTGTCCAAAATACATGTATGTTCTCATCAGTGACGAATCTAGGTTCAGTTTAAACACAGAATCTCTACGTATTCTCGTTTGGAGAGTTCGAATCCACTTATCTCGAGTATCGATTCCACGTATTTTCGACTCATTATTATGACGCAGTTGGACTTATGACGTAGTCAGGATGTAGTAAGGATTTTTGGACATATGTTTATATGGACTATGTTCCTTGCTTTGGTTGAGGAACCTGCCCTCAAAGTTTGTAAACGTATTTTTGATACAAACTGTATTTATGGACGATAATATTCGTCAACACAGGTCAACTCCGGTAGACAATGAATTTCTCTGCAATGAAAATATTCAGCGGACAGAGTGGCCTACAAGATTTCCAACTTGGAAACATGTCTAGAAGAGAAATAGCAACGAGCCATCCCCCGGCCAAAATCCTAAGAAGAATCTTAGTAGTAGGATTCAGTACCTCAAAATTTTGTGCTAATACCCTGGAGAGATTACTATGCGAGCTATATAGAGTATTATCCATCTTTGCGAAATACTGTAGTAACAAAAATGCAGTTAATAGTAGGAAATAATGCTAAAAATAGGTGGTTTATGTATGGTAGGACCATGATCTACGGACGCTTCAGGTTTGCATTAAAAACAGTTACTGAAATCTCACAAGTAGATAAGTTGAAACAATTTTCGGAGCAAGAGTTTGTATCAAATGTTATGTTCCAAAAAGATGGAACAGAACCCGATTTTGACAGAACTGTCTGTAACTAATGATTAAACTGTAACTGCCTGAATCATGCTTTTCTCGGTAGATGGTTTGGGGGTGGCTCGCCAAGACTTTGGACCACCCTGGTCTCCAGATCCAACTATCTCAGATATTTTGACTGGAGGTTTATCAGATAAAGAACAATTGAAACAACTCATTTTAGTTACAGTTGTTGAAATTACACAAGCTATTTTGGTGATAGTCTATCGGGCCGTGGAAGGTGGCTGTAATGTTGAAAGTTACGTATGTCCTATTTGTGTGTTTTGTTACCAGATTATGGTTTATTCTGAAATAAAACCTGTTTTTGCGGCATGAAGTTCTTTTTGTATACTTCTTCTTCAGACAGTCTTCGTATTGTGTTTGTTAATTTAATTTAGGACACAAAAATTTAAATATAATTTAAACTAAACTTTATCCATTTCCTAAGTAAACAGTAATTCTCCTACAAAAAATTTGCCTCTTTTTTGGTTTCAAGAATATTACAATTTAAAAAAGAACAGAAAAAAATAGTTCTGAACAACCCTCATATATCAAAGCAATAAATACCATATAAAATGCAAATATTAACTCAATGGAATACGTATTTCATCGATATTAACTTTCGATTGTCTCCGGAACTAACTTTTACATATTCCACCCAAAGGAGATATTTTTAATAAAGTAATATGACTTAATTCATTACTTATTCATTCAGAATAGCTCCATTTCCCTTTGAAAATCCTCCAGAGAATTTCATTTGCGTGGAAAAAGGTTTACCTTCTCCATATATAGAGGTACCCTTATTATGTATTATTATTAAATTTAAAATAATTCCATCCCCGTTAATTCAACGTAATTGTTCCTCTACTCCTGCTCCTTTGGAAATTATTCATTAGGTATGAAAATTACGCTGCTGCTTCTTTTTCTCTTTTTAATTCTTTCCCTCCCTCGGTGCTTTACGACGCCCACGGAATTCTATCGAGTGCAACCGCAGTGGGGTAAAAGGGGCCGCCAGCGCTGAAATCAGAACCTCGGCCATTTTGCGAAAAGATTCGTGTATGTGTGTGTGTTTGTGTGTATGTGTATATAGACGGGGAGGGGGAAAACGAACGACAACAGACACCAACCGCACCGATTCCCTGTCATTTTCGTTCCAATTCGCGAGTACCGAGCCGAGAATATAGTTAATCAATTGGCAGGGGCTTCATGGCGAAGGGTAAAATCGGCAGTTCGGAGTTTTCTTCACTTGGAATTTCATGAATTAATTCCGTCAGAGGCGATGGCGTATCTAATTAGGACGAATGGACAGCGGCTGAAACGGACGCCGGGGACGGGGACTCTGGGTCTCCCGGGTCGATGGAAGTCGTGTGGGCGCCAGCCACGGGTCGTTTGCGACTGCGCCAATTTCTACTCGGCAAACCCTCTGTGTACCATTTGGAAAGGGCTTCGATTTCCCTAGATTGGTATTGCCATTTCCGACGGAAAACTTTGCAGCTAACTGGAAACCGTAAGCAGGCGAGATAACCATAGGTGGGGATTATGGGATGTACGCCGGTGGTTGCTGGTTCGATCGAAAATGGGTGAATTATACGCTAAAGTTTTCCGAGCACATTCATTTACTCTGTTAATTTCAAATTCGGCTCGCAAATGGTACGAATTTTTCATATTTTAAGTTTCGTTTGAAGCTTATAAGAGCAGTATTTGAAAGATTTGAATAGGCGAAAAAGTAATGCTCGCCAGCTAAAAATTCTCTAGTAATTCCTTAGAACTATTTCTTTTCAACAATCAATACAGGTTTTAATTTTTCCTCGTCACGAATCCAGATAAAGCGTATTTATGAAATTACTTCCAAGAAACACTTACTAAAAATATTTTCGCTGTACCATTCATTAAGCTCATTATAATAATTTAACTGCCCGCTTTGGGATGAAATTCTGAAAATTCCTACAAAGTTCGTTAGAGCTATTAACAATGTGAATTCTATATCTATGTATACTGTGTACTTACAAAATTACACAATTTCGCAAGGGATTGTTTTTGCTCTACTCAAAGCCAGATGTAAAAAAAAACAAAAAAACTGTATATAAAGCATTAAAATCCTCAAAACGAATGTCTTGTTTTACTGATTTCTAAAGACAACAATTCTTTAAGCCGAAGAACTCTCCTTCGGAAGTAATTACAAATTCCAACAACGTAAACGGATTATGAAAAAGATCCAACAAACATTCTTTAACAAGTTTTCTACTTCAAGTTAATTTACGACTATCCCTGTAAAATTTTAATTTAAATTTTTTTCTTAATTATTAAATTTAAATTCCGAAATCAAGCTTGTTGCTATACAATTTCAAGAGATCTCAATACAAAATTTTCTAACATATAAAAATTTTCTATAGCTGCACTCAATAATTAAAACCCATTTTCGGGTTATGAGATTTTGGGTTTGATTTTCGGGTTCGATTTCGAATATTGTGGCTAATGCACAGTTTTTAATCGGGTTTTTTTAGTTGTTTTTTTTTCACAAGCACTATGAACCTAACTTTGATCTCCAAAACTACCACAATGCAAACAGTAATCTTAGAAACAGGAATCGTTGTGGGTTAATTCGGCTTTTTGATTTTTAGAATGGATGTGACGTCATATTTTTTAGTACCTATAGTGACCGGCACGAAAGAAAAAGGAAACTGGCGCATGCGTAATATGCGTATTTATCGATTGTAGATACCTGCTTTATTCAGCGTTCTTGAAACATGGCAGCCTCCACCTCGCCTAAAAGTTTATTTCTTTACGGAAAACTATAAACATTCAAGATGGATCCACAATTTATAATGTTTTTGACTATTTAAAGGAGAATGAACATGCAGATAATAATGAAACCATAATAAAGCAGATCAGTTAACCAACGGGAATTTCATATTCAACTATCTATCGCAGATTTCAGACTGGTTTCGGTTTCGTTCCAGCTGCGATTTCACTAAAGGAATGCCAGAAAGAAGTAATGCTCTGTTTCCTGCCCGTTTTTGATTGGTTGGACGAGTTTTACAAGGCCAGCTCACTTAGACAAAATGGTGGCGATTGTAGGCTGGCAGATGGTGATACAGCTGAGATGGTTGGTTGGTTTATTAGAATTTTTGGCGTCGACTACTAAGGTCATTTTGCGCCTTTTACACGAGTTATATCTGTACGCAGCCCGAGACAAACACAAACATCCATGCCCACGGCGGGATTCGAACCCACGACCAGGTGGACTCGAGAACTAGAAAGGCTACGCCCTAGCCCTCTCGGCCACCTGAGATGGAATAATTTTTAAATGCTCACCAAAAAGAATGTAAAAATGCACAATATAAATATTTTATTCACAATTTTCTTCACATTAAAATATTACAATAATGTATTTTAGATTTATTAAGCTAAACTGACTTCTTAAGAAGAATTATTTGTATTACTAGAGTTTAAATAATTAGACGATGGTTTTAGTAATACTATATTTGATATTGAATCAATTAAAGAATTTTCGTTAACGCACTAGCAGCTTTCAACATAATTTATTATGCAAATTCCGATTTATCCGTTGCTAAAAAGTTGGTTATCCGGACCACTACACTGTAAGCTGACATCATAAGCCCAAGTTCTATAGAGCAGTGGGTTTAAGATGTCAGCTTAAGCGACGGATAAATCGGAATTTGCATAAAAAATTATATTGAAAGTATATGCTGCTAGTGCGTTAACATTTCGTTAAGGTTTATCTTTATTTTCCGTAAGTATATTAACAAACCTGGAATTAGTATGAGCTTTGGTATACAAAAATTCACATTCCCCAAAAATTAACACTAGTCCGCGATACATTTACTGCACGAAAAACAGAAAACCAAAGGTATACCAATTGTTTGCGATTCGAATTTTTATATTTCTGCCATTTAGAATCCTTCCAAAGTATTGCCGCCACCTGCTCACATAAAATTTGGCCTAATGAATCAATTTGTTAAAGCTGTAAACAAAGAATGGTCTGTTTCAAATACGTACATCAATGACAAATTTCCGTTCTATCCGAAAGATAGAAAACTTTCTATCCGTTCTATACGTACATCTTTAATAGCTATCAGAAAACTATTGTACTACAATGAATACAAGAGAAAGAAAGCAGTAAGTAGGTAGTTTTCAAAGAAGTCATCATAAAGTTTCTAGGCTCCTCGTTACAAAATTGTCCTGGAAAAAATGCTCCAAGAGTCCATGGAAATTAATTTCTTGCATTTGCACCTTGGTTATTTCCCTGATAACTTACTGATGATATCTGAGGATAAGTTAGGTTAGGTTTTGTTCCGTCGGATATAAAAGAGTTTGAAAGACGATACCGAGGGCGATGCTTGTCGATACTGTTTGACATTGAAATGGGAAATTCCAGAAGTCAAACATAAAAGGAAGAGGAACAGGATAGACTTTGTCATTTAAAATATTGACTAAAGAAAGGCGTCTATATGATATGCTAAATCTATTGTAGTTAGGTTAGCGACACTAAAACTAATGACAATGAAGATCTGATTTTCGGTTTGAGAACATCAAAATGCGTAAAATAACTTCAATTGTTTGAGACAATAAAAAAGCTGTAAATTCTTCGGCTATTGTATTTCTTTGTTTTGTATTAGAGTTATTTAAATCAAAAGCAATAATCAATGCATTTCGTATTGCCTTATTAAGACTATCCAAATTCCACGCGATTCCATTACCATCTCGCTTTTTTACATTAAAATCTTTTTGAGATTCATACATTAAAAAGAGGAGGGGAGGGAAAGAGGGTTAATTCCGAATAGAAATGTTTGTGTGGGAAGGTATGGGTAGGGAATTTAGTCGTAGCATTTCGAATGCAACAACGAATAAAAGAGAGAGAGACGGAGAGAGAGAGACAATAGCCTTGCTTGCTTGCTTCGTAGTTCTCAACGGCTGTAAATAGGCAGCGTTGTATTTCGCCAGTGGCGCCACTTGCCATCATGTTAATTTAATTAATAGTGAGGTTTTGAAGACAGGCAACACCTTCGACGGCCATTAGCTTGTCTCCTCCCCTTAATGAAGTCCTTTTCAAGGGAAATCACACGCTTAGTGTTCGTCTCTCTCCGTCCTCAGGTTGAAATAGAAACAATAGGAACCAGGAAACAACGCCGACCATTTTCATTCTACCCGAGATTTCGCCCTCTTTCTCCCTTAAGAGTCAAGGCGAGATGGAGAGAAAGCTAATCTGAAATACAATTCAACTCGATTTAGTGGTAAATTCTTGTTAAAACAATTGGGTTTTCTTAAAGATAAAAATATTAGAAATTTTCCTTAAAATTTTTCATTACAAGAAACGCGACTGCTTTTTAAGATGAAGATATATTTAATTAGAGAAAGCATAAAAATATTTAATTCTGCAGATATTCACACATATTTAAAGTAACAAAAATTATCGATTTTGTTTATTAAAATCCTTATAACTAACTGAAAATTCACAGAGTTTCTAAATATTTAATTTGAATCAGTACAGTAGATGTTTAACTGTAATAAAAATGTAACATTTAATAAAAAGCATTTATAACAATTTTTGATTTCTATGAACAAATTCGTCTGGATGGGCATTTAATATATAAAATGTTAAACTGAGAACGGATATGGTCGGCCTCCCAAGATCAGGTGAGAAAGTCGTGCGGCGCAGCTGTTTTCGGAGGCTGGGAACGGTGGCGAAGGTCTTTTCCATGCAGAAAAAATGACGCGGTCGACCAGAAGAACCATCTGACGGATCTCAGGTGAATTATGCTGTATTATGTTGTCTTGGAAAGGATGTGGAGGTTTGTTTGCAGGTCGTGAAAACGCACAAAGGGATGGAGAGATGTTAAATAATTGACTCATTGACCAAAATAAAACAAATTCCAGTCAAGTATTTTTTAAATCTTTTCACTGCTTTAGTTTTGCATTGAATCGATACCGGTGCCCCTTAATAAATTTTGTTTAATTTTTTAAATCGAATTTTTAAATCAAATTTACTTTTATGGTAAATTTTAAATCTGAGCCCCTATCTAGTATTGTGAGTTTAACTTTGGCTCCTAATATATATGTTAAAAAAATTCTTTTTAACCAAGTTCGTTACCTTCACAAGCAAATTTTGAAAAAATACCAGGTCGCGGAAAATTTCAGTAAAATTAACGCTATTTGCCATGAGCAGTACTAAGAAGCACATATTTGAAACTTTAGTAATAAACTGAAGAAAGAAAATATTTTTACCACAAAAAATATCCAGCGTTCCATATCTCGGATGCCTCTTTTATGATAAGTGGCTTTTTCCTTCATACACAGGCAACTGAGGTGAAGGTTATCTAAAACACTGACCAATATTGAGCAGAAATTCTACTTAACTGAACATATAGTCGGCTTTCAGTAAAAAAAGTATACTCCCACGTAACAGCCGCGTACTCCTTTCTGGTGAAGTTGCCTTCTTTTGGTCGTTTATAAAAAATCCGAACGAAATTTTTGCTTGCTAGTCTCAGTATCAGCTAGTAGATATTTGACATGTTTGTATCTAAAATAAAATAACAATCTAAGACCTTTATCTAATACTTTCATCTCGTCTACATTAAAGTTGTGAGAAGACTAGTTTTTGACTAATGCGCCATTACGAGTTAAGTTTAGCAAGTAACAAAATGGACAACGAAGAGTACTGTGTTAGTTTAAGCAAACGATGAGTATTCCTTATTCACGAGGTCAAATTCAGTCAAATTTTTAAGAAGTCGAGAAATCCTATTACTTTAGAACAAGCACGAATTTTAAATTAAATTGTAATTGCACCTGATTCTTTGATGACACATACGAACTGTCCACTGCGAAAATCGTAAAAGCCGAGGATTCTGGCAGTCACTTGACGAACTAATTAAGGGAAACCGAAATTTCTGCATATGATAAAACTCTCAAAGAGCATACTTCATTAATGAAGTTAATTGACACACCTTTGTTTTCTGAAGAGAGATAAGTTTCACTAGAAACATACCGGTATATACCCTTGGTTTCGCCCTCAAATAACATTCTTGTGCACATAGCGAAAGAAATGTAGGGAAGAGTGGTAACTACTTCTCTAATGATTTATATTCAAATCCTGCAACTTAGCACTTTCTACAAATTAATTATCCTTTTCAAAAATTCAGAATAAACTGGAGAAAAGGTCTCTTAAGCTCAAGTGTCTTCCCAAATCCTACAAAAAATATACCTCATCAGAAATAAAAAAAATTCCTGAATTCACCGTATCTTCGCACATTAAAAAAATACGGCAATTATAATTTTAGGCTCACAAGATGTTCCCAATATTAATAATAAAACGCTTCGATTCAATTCTGCCTCTCCTCAAAACACCCTTTCGTCCTTTAATTATCCAATAATTCGACGCTTAAAACTTAACATTGGATAGAGAAAGAGAGAGAGAGAGAGAATAGGGTGGGAAGGTAAATGGGTGGATGGGAAGCGGGGGATAGAAGAGTGGGGGTGCTTTGTTTCTGAACATCCTCTCCCCCTTCCCCTTCCTGCAAATTCCGTAATCAATTAACCGAAGAACACAACGAGGGGTTCATAAAACCCCAGTAAATTGTCCCCCATTAAACCGTCCTCATCATTCCTCCCCCATACTTTCCCTACAGAAACTCAATTACTTAATAGGCAGGTCTTAAATTCTTCCAAACACTTTTTAAAGCCTCGTAAAAAAAGATATGCAGAATTCCATAGAGGCCGAATTGCATCGTTATTATTGATTTTATTGATTATTATTAGATACAAGCTTTATTACAGATTCTTCTTTCTGAATATTTGATGAATATTTGCTGGGAAGATCCATGGATTTATAGTTGGATGAAAAATGCGTTCGCTCTTATTATATTGGTTACTCTTTCTTGTTTTGTAATGGTGTACAAATAGGTTTACAACATTTTCTAATAGATGGTGTAATTAGCACAGAATAAAGTTATTGAGATGACAACGAATGTGTAAGAATATCCTTGAAACAAGCTTTGTTAATTAGTGAATACCATTTCGTTGCCGTGTGAATATCATTGTTTTTAAATGCTGGATTCGACAAAATATTTTGTAGTTCAAGATAATTGGCTACTAGGTTTCAAATTCTAGTAACCTAGTAACAAAATTTGGTATCCGACATAAATACAGTATTATAAAGTAGTGTTACCTCAAGTAGAAACAAATTACCAAATTACCTATGGCCATTTCTTTTCAGTACATTGCGATTGCTTGGTATGCATTAATACCATCGGTGCATTACTGGCTTTGGATCAAAGTCAGTTACAGAACAACAATGATTGAGTGTTGTTAGGGGTAAATTCATGTTTCTTTGACATGTTTTAATTTGTTTCTGCACAGAAAATGTATTTTCACATGATACATTAGACACAGCAATAGTGGAAACAGCTTGAAGTATTGTAAGATTGTAGGATAAATTTCAATGGTAAGTTTTAAGCGTCGAATTATTGAATAATTAAAGGACGAAAGAGTGTTTTGAGGAGAGACGGAGTTGAATATAAACACATTATTAAAAGATCTCGTATTTTTCCTGTAAACTGTTAGTTTTAAGTCAGTCCATTCACTGAGAATTTGTTCATCAACATTCCGTGGAAACTAAGCTTTTCTTTGGGTAATGACCTCCAGCCTTTGTAGTTCTACCACTCCACTCTATTAAATGGCTAACATGTGCAATAGCCAAATGACTACCACGAAATAATGTTAGTAGCCACCTAGAAATATTATCAACATTTGTCTACCAGTGCATTGAAAACGTAAATTTTATGCAAAAAAACCCTCCAAAAAACCAACAAAAAAAAAAACAAAAAACACAAACAGAACATGCGGGAAGCATACGTCTTTTTAAAGAAGACTGTTACTGAAAGCAACCATTTGCTTGTGGAAGTTTTATGGTGAAAATGCTCTAGCAGAAAGGATGTGTAGATAATAGTTCAGACAATTCAAAAGTAATGATTTCGACGTAGAAGACAAAAGGTGAAGGTGAACCAAAAAATATTTGAAGATCCAGATTTGAAACATTACCAGTTGAAGATCCGTGTCAAATAGAAACAGACTTAGTAATGGCATATCTCAAAGTCTACATGCATTGCGAATGGTTCAACAGCAAGGAATTTGGATCCCACATGAATTGACAGAAAGATACATTGCGAGGCGCTCAATCGTGTATGTAATGCTCCTTCAAAGATGCACTTAGCTGGAAAGTATTACCCCAGCCGCCGTATTCACCAGACATCGTGCTATAAGATTACAATTTGTAGAGTACTCTTTCTGGAGAGCGGTTTAGCTCTCAAGAGGAGATCAAAAATTGGCTTGATAACTGGATTGCTTCCAAAGAATGAGACTTTTTCAATTGCGGAATTCACTTATTGCCTGAAGACTAAATAAATATTTTGAATAAAATAATCATTATCTCTCTATAAAAACAATTTCATTTTTTGACCAAAAACGATATAAACTTATTTGTATATCCAATAGTAAAGTTTAAAAATTAAAAAAAATCATTTTCTTGCGATAAAATGTAAGTATTGTTTGTTTTTGACTTGAAAATAATTCTACCATCTATCGAAAATATTCGAAATGGAATGTCAGAATGAAACCTAAACCCGGCTAAGTGCGCAATTCAACAATTTTGTGTAAATTTCCTACTCAAATGTCGTCATAAGGCGTATTTAGTTGCACTGTCTGCAATAAATTTGAGAGTGCAATTCTTTTCTATTCCTACTATTAAACATTTATCAAAACGTAGAGATTCATGAATTTATTATTGAATAATTTCTATTGTCTACTGCTTGTTTTTAGTGAGAGATGCTTTGAGTGGAAATCATGTAATACATCCCCGTCTACGGCCGTGGTTACGGATGAAGACACAAAAATCAATACTAAAAGAATCAAGTCAGAAGTCAGGTAAGCAACGGATTTATTCGAGGAAATTAAATAAAAATCGGAAGCAGCTGCGTTATAAATGACATGTTTATCTATGGTAACACTCCAAGTTCGTTCCGATGTCCGTTCGGTTATTTAATACAAATTTGTTAGCTTAAACCTGACATTTTTATATTCGCATATAAATCTGATAAAAAGATCTCTTACGTTCGCAAACGAAAGCTCTGCGTGTACTGCCTGAGAGGCTTCACAATTTATTTTCTTATCTTAAAGCCATTCTCATTTGGTATTCCCAGACCGATCGGAAGCAAACTCACGCACACACAGACAACTGGAAAACTTTTATTTTTGATAGCCCTTAACTTAAGGAAATGAATGGGATACGGTCATTGTATTTTTACAACGTGGGAAGGTGGTGTGTATTCGGCACGCCATCACCACTCGCAGGTGACAATAAAATGAAGAGAAGGCGGTCACTCCAATTAGTTAATTGAAGGGAATAACAAAAAGAAATAGTCAACGTCTTCTTTCACCTTCAACCGTAAGCTGAATGAAAAGGTTTGTGCAGGTTACTCATAAAAAAAAATTAAAAGATAAAATGTTGCGAAATTTACTATTTTCGCACGTTGTCACTCCTCCAAGTTATAATATACAAAGAATTGAATCAACAATTCGAAAACTTTTCTCGTACTTTAATTTAATAGTTCTAGATGCTGTAGAAAAAGCATATTTTTAATCAAAATATTAAAATTAAAACTAAATAAGAAAAAAAATTGTTGATCTACTTGCCAAGTTCATTTTTCATTTCAATCACGATTTTGCAATCAAAGGTAACCAATGTTCAAGATGTAGAGAGTTTTCAGTGAAATAGGAGATAAGGAAGAAAAAAAAAGCTTTGCTGAATCAACATGTTTTTGAATATCTGTTTATTCATCCGGATCTACTAAATTTTAAAAAATGCTGTTTTTAGCATTAATATTCAAAGGCAGATGCAGGATGATAAAACGCAAGGATGGGCAGCGGTCTTTTTTTTTTTAAGTCATTGAAAAAGGAAACAGTTCAAAACTTTCAAAATATTAGTTATTTCATATCCGCGATTCTTTTTCGTTTTTAGATCATGTTGTTTGACTTTATCTAAAAGAGACATATTGGAAAAGTTCTATTCGAGCGACAGAAGCATGTAATGTGGAATATTGATTAACGTTCTCTCTCATGCTTTAATTTCAAAACGTTATTAAAAAAACAATACAGATATAGAAAAAGTTACTGTTTCCTTTATATATATAAAAAATTCTTGAACTTTAAAGTACCGATGTATGGATCAATAATGGTAAATAGTTTATTATTAATGATTAATAAAATCTTGTAAACCTTGCAAGCTTTAGCTATGTCTCAGTAGGCCTAGTAAGATTATTAAATTCCTCGAATAATATTGAGATTCAAAAATACTTATCTTTTCTTACATTTTGTGCATTGAAATATGCGATGGCCTCAAGTTACACAAAAATTTAAAAAGGTTGAATTTCTTGAACACTATGACTAAACTCAAATAACCTGCATGCTCGAATATTTATCATCCATATACATGTATTTTTAATGACATCCACAGCTCGTCATTTTGAAATTTTTTGGAGTTTCTAAAATGTCACTTTCAGCAGAGGAGAAGAGCTGACTAGCGCATCAGTACGACCTAGACCTTTAAGGCTGTGCTAGTGTTAATCATTGCTTGGTTAGCTTTTTGGGCGCGCCAGCATCAATGCCATTTTGCATCTTTTCACATGACTAATCCACTACTACTAAATCCAAGTTCTGTCTGTCTATTTCTTTATAGGCTCGGCCGCTCTAAGAGATACCCCGAAATCACCTTTTTTGTGGATTTTCTGGCCATGTAGGGGGCGCTAGTGGGGTTTTCATTCCAATTTTGAGTTTTTTCCCCCCAAAGAAAAAAATTTAAATAAATCCAGTTTTCCTGCCTCTCTATGGAGTTTTGTTTATGTGGAGCTGTTTGTGATGTCATAGGTTGCTTTACCGTAGCCAACGAGAAAGACAGGCCAGGGCACTAAAAAGTCACATGACCAAAGTAGATCGAACAAACGAAAAAACACTGATTGTTGAAATCCAAGATGTAAACAATGAAGATTGGATTGTTGCTCGATCTACTTTGGTCATGTGACTTTTTAGTGCCCCGGCCTTTTTTCTCGTTGGCTACGTTGTTTTACCAATTTGATTGTTTTGAGGGAACTAACACTGAAGATAAGAAATTGTTAGATAACAAAGAGAGAGAGGAAAAAACGCGTCTTCAAGAACAATTAAATTAGGAATATTCCACAAAGAAACCATTCAATAAACTTTCGTTTATTTTCATTTCTAGTCCTCCTTGAAAAAAATGTTCCCCGTTTTTTAAAATGGTGTTTAACCCTCGTAACTTAACTACGGTCCTGAGACATTTCCACATGACTATTACGCATTCTTAATGCAAACAACCATGCTCAGAGCTCGCGGCTCGACAGATTCGAAACTGGAATGTTTACTCTCCAGCACTTTTGGCCATCGGACTTTTTTCAGTAAAAGTGCGGATGGATAGATAAACATGTTGAATAAATCATTGTACAAAGAAGATCCAAGAAGAATTTCTACGGAACAATTAGCCATTAAGTTGTTAATTATTCAGGCTGTACCTAAATTGTATGTAGTAACTTGGTGAGGTGCTTCCTGGCTGGACAAGGAACAAAAAATGTCCAGTAAACATAAGGCTGAAATGCATACTTTTGCTGCTAGGCGGCTCTGAAGACTCACTACATCGCTTTCAGAAGGTTCACAACATCAATCTCCTGTCTTCATTTTCGTGAGACAAATGCCATTAACTTAGCGGTGGAAAATGAACAGAACATTGGTAACCATGCCGAGTTCTGACGTCACAGAACCATTTCACCAACCGCTGCTGTAAGTTGCCGATTGGGCAGATTATATTTTTATACGATTTCGGAGCTGTGAGGGCTGCACCCCGCGAAAGTATGCATCTCCGGACCTGTGTTCATTGGAAATATTTTCTTCCTTGTCCTGCATGAAGCATCTCTCAAAATTTATACAAACAATTTACGTGCATAAAAAATGTGTTGACAGATGTACGGGCGGATAGAGAGAAATACTAATAAGTAGCTAAAACTCCTAATAATCATTTCATTTTCAAATTTTTTATTTCGTTATACAGTAATTTAGGAAAGAAGCGAAATACCAATGGTATATACTGCGTAGTTTAAAAGTCGCTGGATGATAACTGTTGTTCATATAAAAAAATAAAATCAAATGAGGCGCATAGTCAAAACCTTCTTTAAAGACAACTTTTAAGGGGACATTCTCTTATGCGCTTTAATGAAAGAAAAATATATAAAGATACCTAAAGCTACAATAAATAACAGAAAGCTCACTTAGAGTGAATGAACTTTAGTTAATGTTTCAAACTGCACTATTCTACCAAATGAAGTAAAAGAGTTTGAGGTTTAATAAATTTTATAAACGTTTCTATACATTGAGTTTCGTACGGTAATTTAATTGTACGCTCAACCTGTCAGCGAGCTTTTAAGATGATGTTCTAGTCAACAAAAATTTTATTTTAAACTAAGTTAAGTGTGTTTAGCAAAGGTAGTTTGTTTTTTTTTCGTTCAGTATTGATTTTCAATTTTTTCTCCACCCCCTCCTCCTCCTCCCTTGTAACATGTCTAATGTCTGCGGAGCCTTTCTGTTTTCGGCGGTGGCGCAGAAGCCTTCTGCTGGGATTTTGTCGGTACATTAGATGCTAAAAGCATTGACTGTCCCTGCTTCCTCAAGGCCTCTCTGTTTACGCAAATCTGTTAATAAAACATAGGCTGGTGACGTTAATGGCTACCACTCGGAGTGAAGTAAAACCAAAACGGAGAAGGCAACGACTCCTCATTAGAATAGTAGGAAGAAAGAGGAAAGAAAAAACTCGGTTTCTATCCTAGGTAGGAGAAAAAAAAATAATAGAAGATCCGACTAGTTAATTAAAGAATGATAACGAACGTGAATCACTTTCCATTTGTGTTAATCTATGCATATTATTCCGTCGATGACGTTAAATGGGGTAGGCTTACAGAAAGCCTTTCGTTACACGAGCTGATGAGAGGAGAGCGAGGTAAAATGATACGTTTTCTGGGGGAGAGAGTAATTGGGAGGAGTGGGCCAACACTCGAGAGGGCCTCGAAGACGGAACTTCTACTCTGATGAAATTTCCATCAAAATCTCCCGTCGCCATTACTTCATGCCGCATCAACTATGCTGAATAATTGAAGGGGAAACCCACGGGAATCCGCTAAACAGGTGGCGACGACAATCCCTCGGCTGGACCATTTCCACCTAAATAGGGGGCGGTGACGAGGAAAAATAAAACAACAGAAACCGAAATGATTTGAAGAAAGGAATAACAACCGCATAATAATTTAATACCCTTTAAATTTAAACGTGACCCCACTGGGAATGGATAGGTGGCACCCAATTTTACAAGTCGGTAGTTTCAAAATTCTGTTGTTATTATTAGTCCTAATCAAGTTGCCCAATTTAAAAATTCATTTCTCTTTAATTTTTACACGAACGCAATGTTAATGCAGAGTAAAATACAATGCAGTTGCTCTCCTATGACGCCTACAATTTTTTTTAGTTCTTTCTTTTCATATGGCTTTTACTCGTGAGATTGCTTTTTTTTCCCTTCTCAACCTCCACCCTCCTTTCTTAAAACTCGCAGCCCACACATTTGGATCCACCGTGAATAAAACAAAAGAAGCAATTGGGGCGAAAGAGGACCAGCGAAAAGAGCGCAAACTCTCTCGAATCTTTGGCAAAAGGATTCGGGGAAGCATGAAACCTTTAGTCGAGAATTACACCTCGTAGTCGGCGATTCTCCAATTACAGTGGAGCGAAGGAGGGGGTTGGCGAGCGCCATCTCCACGCCCTCCCGTTGCCCCTGGGGGAAGGGCGTGCGCCACACTCACCGCCGATTAGGACTCTGTTACTCCTCTTTCCAGGCGACGATGAACTGAATAACAGAAAAGACATAATGGTGGAGGCAGAGAAAAGGAAAAGGGAACGGAAGGAGGGGTTAGAAAAGAAGACGACGACGATGGGGAAGAAGAAGAAAAAAAGAACAGCGAGATATCGCGTCACGTGAAACAAGATCTGCAAAATAATTGTAGCGCTGCTCTCTAACTTCCTTCATTCCAATGAACATTCTTGTCACGCTTCCAAGTGAATAGGTAGTTTTCTTATATACGGTTTGAACCCTATTGTAACGATAATTAAAGGTTCAAGAAAAATTTACCCATTGTCCAAAAAAATGAGACAACAGCGTTCACCTTTAGTCGGTTTTTTGTGGTCCTTCTTTGAGCATTAGAAGACAATTCTTCTTACTTCGTTGAGCAAAAGAGATGCAAATAGATTTTCTAACTTAGTGTTGCTTAATGTCTAAAAGCAGATGAATGCGGCATGATTTGATCATTTATGGATAATGTTTGTATGGCTTTAATATGCGGCTTTAATATATTTACATCAGACATCAATGATGTTAATCATATGAGTACTCAGGCTTTTCAGATGTTCAATTTGATTCCTGTATAATTAACCAATCAGAGATACCATTAAACACATTTCGCCTACTTGAAGTTGGCAATCGCACATTAGTTCCACTAAACACTCAAATTCGAGTTTTAATAACAGCGTGTTATTCACGCTTGAACCGTACATGTATTAGGTTTAAAAGCTGATGAAATATCTGGCCGACTAAACCAAACAGTGCATGGTTTGGCCTTTACTCGCAAGATTTTGAATAATACATGATGTGCGCATATGAGAGTTGGATAGGCTTACTATAGATTCTCTTTTACAATCCCTCAATACAGACCCCAGCATTGCCTATGCCCATCGTCGTGATAGCTTCATAATTCCATCAGAATCCCAGATCTGTTGATATCACAGATAGAGCGGTGGACTCCACGCATAACGTCAAGAACCGCAGGGATTCTTTAAGTTTTGGGAATCAAAGTCACAGGCATAAGATCTAAAGAATATGAACGGTAGCACAATACATCCCAAACCCATTTTGCAGGTCACAGACAACATAAGCCACATGACAACGGGTATTCTCAAAGATGATAATGGGTGGAATGGTGAGAAAGTGACGCAGTTTCCACTGCAGGGCTTCACGAAGTTTCTGTTGAAAGGAATGTGAATAGGGAGTTTGTCCGTTGGGTACATGGTGAATAAGGATCACACCTTCGCAATCGTACGCAACAGCTTGAATGCGCTCACTGGCTTTCTCCGCAATGCACGGTAACGTGTCATCTCCTCAGGTCTTTACAAGTCTCTGGTAGCAGTCACTCTTTTGCAGTACGGCCCCTTGCATTTTCAATTTTAAGCCAAGAACGGTGCACAATATGGAGAACATATCTCTCCAACGACTATCTATTCCAAACGGTAGTGTGCACACGCAGCGTATAGTAAGGTAATGCCCCTTACATAGTGGGGAAGGGAAGGTATCGCCTTTATGTGCCAATACAAGTACACTTGTACAGGATCGCACAAAGCACTATGATCACTATTATATTTCCAACCCTAATACAATCTTAATGAAATTTTTGTGTAGTGAACAGATAAGACAGCCTTACAAAAAAAACAAAAAAAAACAGGCAGGCGAGAAATACAACCTTTTCGAAATCACCCTATCCTCAAAAGAATACACCTGATCCATAGACCTGCATAGAGCTGTATGTCATTGTTGACGCTTACGCATTATGTTTATATCTGAATAAGGAGCTCTGCGAATAAATTGATGTTACGCCTATTTCTTCAAGACCTATTCATATTTGTTCTGTGCTAAAGGAACTTTATACGATCATTCATTTTACAGTAACCGTATCGCGGTGTCTTTCGGACAATCGTTAATGTGATTTACCTTAGAGAACAACATAGTTAGATAGGCTTCGGCATTTATTTCCGCCTTCTTCGGACAATGGTCAGAAATTTGCAGAGACAACCCACAGCTTTAGAAAATGTCCCATTAAACAATTTCTATTTTTAAAAACAATATCAAAAGAAGATTAATCTTAAGCCATGATCAATCTCTTAAACCATGATATCATTTTATTATACGAAAATAGACAAATCTGTATAGGAAAGAAAAACATCTACCTTCAAAAAAAAAAAAATCCAAGATATGAAATGTCGGATTTTATTAGAGAATTTTTTCCTTCCTTTACAGGCAACTCCACACAATAGTTTCATCTACGTTTTTAGAAATTATATAATTCAAAATAAACCCTAGATTTGAATAAGGGTTTCAAGTAACTGCTTATACAACTAATGTGCAATTAAGCAAATAAGCCAGTTTCAACAGAGTTTCGTAATGTGGTACAAAAGTCTTAAAATATTATTATTTTAGCAAACCACTAAAAGTTATTTGGTCTTCACTATAGAAACACCCAAATTAAAAAAAAATTAAACTTATGGTTAAAATCAGGATTGTTCAAACTGATTCAGTTACTTACTATAGAAGAAGCGGCAGAAATCCTCTTTATGTTACACGATGCAGAATATTAATTAACGAAGCTTTACAAACGGGCTCTATAGAGGCTTTATTCATTTCCGCCTTGTTCTAGCATTAATTAACAAATCTCATAAATTATAAGTAGACATGAAACTGCACAATACGAATTTTGCTATTTTAAGATAAATGTTATCTAGTTTGAATTTCGAAATACCACTAAAGTTATTTATTTATATATTCATTTATTTTAGATATAATATTCATTTAAATATTTCTTTTAGAATTCAAAAATGAAACAAATAAATTAGAAATCGTGCTCATTATCTTAACTACAACAAGTTATTACAAATAATAATGCTTTTGGATGTTCACCTAAATCTTCGTTAGAAAGAAGCAAAACGAACGCAGAATTCATTTCAAAAGGCTATCTTTTATAAAACTCAAGGAAACCTTAAGCAATAAGTAAATATTTGCACGTCATAAAAACTCGAATGTCGATCCATTAAGGAGTATTAAGTGCTATTCCAGCGACAACGTCGACAGTGGCTGAAGGCTTTTTGATGGAAACCCACTTGTCAATTTGTCTGCCATTAAGAGTGGATGATAGAGAGAAAAACAGCTAAACCAGTATGCCACATTATGTGAAAGAAAACTGTTAGAGCAGAAACTAAAAGCGTCGGCCGCCCCCGCGCTTTTATGCTCGCATATTTCATACTGAAATATTTTTAAGGAAAATTGCATATCCGTAAAAAAAAATATCCAACTCCTAATATAATCTTGAGTTGCAGTTAAATGATAATACGGTAGTAATAGTTATCTAATTAAGAGAAACTTTCCACCCATGTTCCTCATCTGTTTAGCTCCCTTTTAAAGAGATGATGGGCGTGGAGGAAGGAATATACACCATAAATTGCAAATGTAATCGCTAAAGACATTGCATTTAGTCCGATGAAAGCCTACTCGAGATCCGCACGAATTATTTATCAAAATCTCATCAAAAGTCACGAAACGAATGCTGGTAATTTCGAGACTTAGAAATTACCCAGAAGTTTCTTCTTCCAAATTTTGAATAGCGTAAAAAGCATAATTAACAAGAAGTTTTCTTTCATGATACAATTTTTATATGCGTCACTGCCCATGAAAAAAAAAACAAACCCTTTAACTTATTTAGGATGATGGAGCAATTTTTTTCCCGCCGTCAAATGGTGGCTTTTCATCTTGAAATTAGAAAGGGCAAGGCAGAATTATTATTTTATTATTTGCAATTAATATAATATTATCTAACACAGTATTATAATGATTAAATGTATTAATGTTTTAAGAATGGGTGCTGTAGAGAAATAACGTGGAACAATCAATCTGCCGGTCGAAAAACGCCAGTTCAAAATCTCTTAAGGATTAAAACAGTGTTATTAAAGGAGTTTAATGAAATTATTAAATGGATTTTCTGCAATTACCACGTATTCTATTTTAACGAAAGCTAATGAACTTTGCAAATAACGTTATTATACATTCTGAAATAATGTCGCCTAATATTTATTTAATTAGACTAAAGACGAGTTAATAGATCTCCAATTCATTAAATAAACAAACTTTCACAAGCCTAGTTACATTATTTTCTACACCTTGGAAATTTATTAGGCTCATAGGCACATACTTGGTGACACAAAAGCTGAGCACTAAATTTTCGCACATCATAAAGGCGACAAAAATTTCCCTACTTAACAATGTTGATGAGCGATTTTCATGGGAGTTTTCGAAAGAAAATTTAAATTCAAGGCATTCAAACTTTGAATTACTCACATGAATTTAATCTGGGATTAAATGAACAACCCAACTGGAATTCCAAACAGAGACCATGACGATCTCCATGTTTAATAAATATCCATCAATTGCCCTCCGAAAATGCTCTCTCTCTCAATAAAGAATTTCATTAAATTATGTAAGGCGGCCTTTGCCGAAGAATTTTGCATGGAAACTTTTGAATCATTCGCCAAATCGTTTCTTCGGCTCGACGATCCCTTCCTAAGTTCCGGTGGAGAATGTTCTCCCAAGAGGATAAATTAAGAATTCACTGCTTTTGTTTAGAAAAAGACGGCTATCTTGTAGTAGACATTAGAGAAGCGGAGATAAAAATAGAAAGGAGCTCATGCCTATACGAAAATTCCTATTTACACACATAGCTGAGATTCTCTAAAGCATAAAAAAAGTTGGCTAAAATTTATCCAAATATTTAAAATATTTACACATATTATCTACCTCTAAAACAATCTGAATTCTATTTTCTGTTATTTATGTTAAAATATTCTGCCACGCACAAGCGGGCCTTGTGTTCGTCACTAATCAATAAGAAGCAGGTTTCTGACCCCTCCCCCGATCATAATAAAAAAGCGACTTCCTGTCACTGTGTTTGCAGCCAACTTATTTTCCAATCACAGGTTGTTTAAGTGGTAATGTATAAATACCACCATCCTATTAAAAAAACGTCAAGTCGATAAACAATTTCCTACCCCGATTGGTGGGTCTTGAATTATTCAGCCACACACACTTTTAAAAAGTCTATCCTCTACTCATTTGCATACGTATAACCGTTAATCTAATAATTAATAATTCAATATATTGTATGTTATTAACTCGCTTTTGCCATTGACTCCCAGTCATGAACGGGTTAAAAAGTTGTGATTACGCACGCTATCCCCGCAAAGGGAAACGCCAATGGAAACGTTCGCCGCAAATTCTTTGGTTTTATTATTATTTCTCTCTCTCTCTCTTTTTCTCTCCCCTCCTACAAGAGAACCCCAGTTCTAAAGCAATTCTGAGAAATTTTTATGATGTTTTCATACGAAACCTTTGAAGGTAGGAACGATCGATGGTTTTTTTATTCGTGGTGAGGACGGAGGTTCTTTTTTCCAAGAGGAATTAAAACACGCTAATGGCATCTACCTTGAACACGATCCTCAATTCAATTCGCATATAATAATGGAGTGTGATGGGATGGAGTGTAGAAAGAAAGCTTTTTCTTTGGCAAACTAGCACTAATGGAGATGCACACTGTCTCATTTTATCATTCTATCTCTTTCCTTATCTAACCTTTTAGATTAACTTTTTCAACTTTTTCTCCTGTCTTATGGTTATAATGTATGTATTTTATATCTCTAAATAGAAATACTGCTAATTCTTATATCTAACCACATTAAACATTAAGTAAGGACCAGATACAGGGTGACCAAAAAGTCTTCCCAATATTACAAATTGTAACAAAATTTCAAAGAACCTATCACAGCTACAGCAGTATGCTTGGTCGCAAGAGAAACGCTAACTCATGAAGATTTTTCTTTGTAAATTGGCTAAATAGGTATAGGAGGCGCTGCAAGACCGCGAAAATAGTTGCACCGCTATTTTTAGGTGATCCATTGATCGGATTTTGCAAAAAAAAAAAAAAAAAAAAATTTGTTTGAAATATGATGCTGAACAAATTTGTAATTGGAAATTTTTGTCTATCTCTTAGATTTAGGTACATTAATTCAGGTACCATAAAACCAAGTCACTGATCACTGTACAGGAGAGAAAATGGACGACGATCACCAAGTGATTACAAAAACATCGTTGCGGATTTGTACACTAGTACGTTTAAGGAGATGGGGAATGTGGACTCCCTTCCGAGATCAAGACGACCACCCATCGGTGAAGAGACTATTTAGGAGGCGATTCAACGAAAACCCTTCGAAGTCTACACGTCAAGGACAGTGTTTGCAACCTGATCTGGGCACACTGAGAAGGATTACTGACGCTATTGCTGGTGTTACACAAGAAATGTTACAAAAAACACTGCGCGAAATTGAATATCGTTTAGACGTTCTGCGGGCAACAAAAGCTGCACACGCAGAACTCTACTGACATTGTAAAAAAATTCATAAGTTAGTCTTTCTCTTTTGTAGTGGTTTGTTCGTAATAACATTTTGTAATGTTGAAAAGACGTTTTGTGCCACCCATTATTTTTATTTTATTCAGAAATTAAATTGGGCTGTGTTTGCAAAGTAAGTACCGTTTTGATTTAAAAAAAAAACAAGGACAACTTTTTAACACCTTAATTTTATATGAAAGCCTGGACTTTAATCTACTTCTCAACAAAATTTCTACCTATATTAAGGCAGTTATCGTAACGTACGACCAACTTTTGAATTCAATCCTTACAGAAATCAGCCGCCTGATTTGCTAATCATTCCAGACTGACTTGCACAAAACTAATCGTTTAGCCAGCGCAGGTCTTGTCGCTCTCCAGGGTTCGAATCCCGCTGAAGGGATGGATGTTTGTATTCTTGTCCCTTTACAAAGAAGCGTGGAGGACCATGCAAAGCCTCAATGGCCTAATCCCTGCTAGGCTAAATTTCAAACAGATCCAATGGTTATTTAACATCCTGCAAGCAAATGCAATGGTCCTAAGCCATTTCATGAAAATCACCCCCACGCCATTTCATGAAAAACACCACCAGCAAACTTCACGGTTGGAACGATGCATTCAGGTTAAAGGCATTCCCCAGGTATTCGCCAAATACAAATGCGCATATCTGACTAGAACTTTCCTCGAGATGTACCATGTCCCTGATGATCAAACATGGATTACTCACATTACACCGGAAACATAATAATAGTTCATGGAATGGATGCATTCAACATCACCCAAGAAGTGAAGTTCAAGCAAAAAATTTCAGCTGCAGTAATACAAGAACCTATTTTCTTATTTATTATCAATCCATACTAATATTATAAATGCCAAAGTGTGTTTGTTTGTCCTTCTTTCACGTCGAAACGGAGCGACGAATTGATGTGGTTTTCTGTATGGAGATAGTCGGAGGGCTCGAGAGTGACATAGGCTACTTTTTACCGCGGGATAGTCAGATGGCTCCGGCGAGTGAAGCCGCGGGTAACAACTACAACATTGTAGTAAGTAAAATGTTTAAAAAGATGTTTTAAAATATTTTACAAAATATCATAAATGCTATTATAAAGTCTAGCACTAAAACTTTTATCAAAGGTATACCTAAAGATTAGACTTTCCCATCAAAGATTATCAATCTTTCTAATAACGCGCTCATTTCAGTTAACAATTTTTAAAATAAAAAATACAAAATAATTCAAAAGACAACAAATGATAAATAAAAACAACAAACTACCATTACATAAAACATAATTATTTATATACACGGTGTCCCAAAAATGCGATCTCATAAGGAATATTGAAATGGTGAAGATGTAGAATACATAGCTGAATAAGTATACGCATACCTATATTATAGCATTTGTTTCAGGCTAACTGAATAACTGAACAAGTAAAATAATTTTGTGTATTGTGCAGGTAAATAAATGAAGAGGTACATCTCAATATTCTCTTATGAGATCGGGCTGTTGTGGCACCCTATATTAAAAATCGAAGGAATTTGTAGAAAGTTGGCGTTCTCCTCACACACACGCACTCAGACACCTCCTTCCTCCTCGTGGCCAAATGGCGAATCTGTAAAATAGCCTGAAAGCTGTGTACGCCATATCTACAACGTGACTGCGCGGATACAAGTTTTAAAAACCTTACCTGTTTAACATCTAAGCAAGAACCTGCAATTTGCTTATATGCTATGATAACTACTGATAATAAATAACTTGGTCGCCACATTGAGTATCAAAATTGGTTTATAACCACTTTCGAGCTGGGAAACACTGTTGTATATAAATACTGTAGCGAATACTGTATGAATACTGGAAAAGAGCTGGGAAACACTGTTGTATATGAATACAGTAGCGAACCCAGGATGAAATTTTAACCGGGGCCTAAAAACACCTGAGGATGTAGGAGGGGTGAGGGGTTGGCAAATAAAAGCATTTATTGTGTAAATTCAATAAAAACATTAGATAATTATAAATATTATGTGAAACAAAATTTCCATTCTTGCATAGATTACAGTTAAGTAGATCACTAGACCAGTAGATGCAAGGCAATAAAAAACTCCAAGGTAAGCCCGGAAAACAATAAATCTAAAATTGATTTATTAACATGTCAATAGTAATTTAGAAATAATTACTTTTCTTGATTAATGAAATATCGAATGAAATAAGTTTTCTCTGCTTTGCCGTCTGGAAAAAAACGGAAAAATACCCCAGCGTTTGCTTTAAAAATATTACGTATCATAAAATCTACGTACATAAACAATTTAGGATAATGCCTGATGTCATGGGACTAAAAGCATAATTCACCATGTGATAGACATAAAAAATTAACACAAACTATTTGCGTTTTCTACGCTGAGACCTCGAGGACCTAGGTCTTATTCCCCCGGTGTCACCACCGACGGCGGCCACCGGCGTGCTTGAGACGGCGCGCGGGGCATTAGTGTGCAACTTTGCCGGTGAGCATGCTCTTTCGAACATTAGACTAATTATTACACTTAGAACCTTAATGTGCGGTTGGAGTAAATTATAAAGTTTCAGAATGAGAAAAGAGGCGACGCAGTTGTTGCCTTTGGATAAAGTTTGAAAAAAAAATTGCTTTTCGGTGGAGATTTAAATTTGGGAAACAAGGTAATGACAAAACTAAAGAAGAAAAGTAACAATAATTGATAAATCATACCTCCATAAATCAATATTAAATCATCTAATATATTTGCTTTAGTGTTGCTGCAAGGCTTCGGGCATTAAGGCAGGGGATTTTAATAGAATAAATACAATTTTATTTTCTCAGTTTCTCCCTCAAGCGAAACATTTTGGAAAGACCAATATTTTAGTAAGAAATAAAGCTCCACAAAGGTAAACAATGAACTAGGGGTTAAATTAATAGACGGAACGTTAATGCTTTCTATTTCTTAAAGGAGAGTTAAATAAGATCACAAAAATCGGCCGAGAATGGAAGCGAAATAGAAACTAATTGAAACACAATTCAAATTCAAATGACTGGAAATGGAAAATTAAAAATTAATCGCTAGAAGGAAATTCTTACGCCCTTTCCTTAAACTTTTATTAATACAATATACATTTCTATTATTTCTTCTACCCGTATTAATTAAACTCGATTTACTTTTCTGATAAAATGTTTGAACTACGACGACTGCGCTTTAATAACGTTCAAATGAAATAACTGTTAAACTGAAACTGTTATGGTTTGTTTCATAATGCGAGAAAATATTTGAGAGACCCATCATTTCATAAAAGAGAAATGGGATTAACTTTTATTATCATATTATTGCCTTTGATATTAAGCTGTATCATTATGCCAATATTTAGTGAATTTATATTTTCAAAAATACAGGCTCAGGGATTTTTAGTCTACTACCGATATTGTTCAGAATTTTAATCTGCATATTTGATTGCCTTTCTGGTTCGCAATACGATTCGAACAAAGGATTTCCAATCTGCATATTTGATTACTATTCTATCTATCCCTCTATATATGGATATAAATCAAAGATCAATTTATTGATATTCACTAATGAATTTATAGTTACTGTATATAGAGAGAGTCTTGACGTACGAATCATCTCGAATTCCATTTCAATTTAGAATCAACATTCTAAATGATTTAAATTGAAGCAGTGATTTCATTTGTCGGATTAAAGTGAAAATTTGAATTAAAAACTCGATTATGTCACAATAAACAAATCTTAACTGGAAAAAGCTTCGTTGACATGAAGATTATTCATATCTTTATTTTTTTGATTTCTTTACCATTGGTAATCTACTAATCAATCTAAAGTTCTGTTATATAATAAATATATAATCAGGAATGGCATAAAATTTATCGTGCACCTCAGTTTTTCGATGGTGATATGCGAACTCAATATATATATATTCTTGATCTAAATTAATAATATGAAACATGATGCATAAACGCTCACGTTCACCACAGTTTATTTAGCATTTATTATTCATGAAATAACGAATCGATCGCATTTTATTCCTTCATGAAAATATAGGGTTGACGGATGCCGAAATAGAGCATATTATTTCTTATTTCTACGAAGAAGCGATGAATTGCTCGTCATGCTCCTTGCTATTTTAAGAAACGACCTTAAGGTTAAGAAACAACTACCTCGAAATATAGAAGAAAAGCCTATCCTCCTATCCGCCATAGATGAAAATAAGTATGCGAACGTAAAATTTTCATCAGTAAACCTTTAAAACGTATTCGTGCTACCAATCAGTAGACTTAAGCTAAGTAATATAGCATGGATAGAACAAGTAAAATTAGACAAAAACTTGAAAACAACATTAACATTGCAAGGAACTTATTATTCGATACACGAATCAATTTAATCTAATGAAAACACTAAGGAAAGCATTAATTAACAAAGAATAAAATGCATACGGTAATAAACATCCATTTGGAAATTTGGATTATGCATATGGTAAACACTTCTTGTATCCAAATAACTAGAATAGATATGGAATAAAATGAAATAGTGTGAAGTTTTAGCTTGAGTCACCAAAGCCCTATTCAGGGCCTAGAGTAACTATTTTGGCGAGTTCTAGAACATGGCTTCTGGAACTGATCCGAATTTGTCTTTCCAAAACAACAACAATAACTATAATGATTTGGCCTATGGAAATTCCAGGAATTGCCATACAGACGAAACTGTCTAACAATCTTACCAGGTTGCAAAATGCTCACGCAAATAGGCTATTTACAAAGACAGCCAATATCATATATGGCGATTTAGATAAGATAGGCTACATAAGCTTAGCGAGGTAAACGCTTCAGGCTATAAATACCGTGTGTTTCAAAAGTTCCCGAACGCAGGAGATGACTTTCCCTGCATAAAGTACTGTAGTGCAGGTATGCTGAAGAGCTGATAGAGAAGCCACTGTCTTTCAACCTCTTTCTTTCCATTAATGGATGCTCCCAGTCGTTACGAATCCTGCTATTTATTTTATATAAATGCAAATACGCGAATATGAGAGTGAAATAAAAGGTTAAAGTTAAAAATAGAAGTTTAAAAAAACAAACAAATTAAGCTTGAAATAACAGTTTAAAAAGCGTTTATTGCGTGAAAACAAACAAATGAAATGGTGTAATCTACATGTACCGTTTCCTTTGGGAATGTAAAAATGTAAAAATCATTACCTATACTTGAATAAAACACATTTGAGAAACTTTGCCACTATGTAAAACTGATTTTATGTAATTTATTTCAGCACATGGTTTATTTTAGTGGTTGGCCGAACATTACTCCTGCTGTCATAGGTTAGGCTTTCCCTATATACAGGAGGGGCAGTTCGGAAACTTTTGAAACACACGATATACTGATTCTTTCCTGATCAAGAATTTAGTATTAAAAATATCTCTGTATAATATTATACTCAAATAAATCAAATGGTATAGGCTTTCCCTATCATTCTTCGGAAAGTTTTGAAACACACGGTATATGCCAGATAGAATCTTGGTAAATACAACACATTAAATTACATATTTACTGAGCTATAATAACTGACAAGACCATCCCTCATAACGAACATTACACTTGTAGATAAGCAAAACAAAGCGACATTTTCATTCCCAATTCACTTAGCATGCAAAAAACATACGCAGTCGAAATCACTAAATACACAAACCTGGCACACGAAATAAAATGTCTGTGGGGAGCCAACGAAGTAACAGCCTCCTATCGTCATTTCTGCCACCGGAGTTATTCCGCAATCACTATACTAAAGCTGACAATATTGAATGTAAACCCAAACATACACAAGATGTCCCAATGGACACGTCCAAAATGAAAAACTGAGTAGAGGACCTGAATACCTATGAGAATAACCCCAATGTATGTTATCTGAAATGTTACCATTATGGAGATATTAACGATTTTGTGATTTCGTCAGTAACCCTTATCTTATTCCGTTAAAACGTGTGTTTTACTCAGAAGTGAAGTACAGGGTGATCAGATACATAGTTTTTGTATTATATCCCCTATATTTGGTAGATACGTAATTTTTGTATTATATTCTTTAACTCCGAAAGTTTTTTCATATCCTTTCGTTGCTCGGAGAACATCTGACAAGTCTTGGATTCTATTTCTGCCCAAATATTCGCGCCAGCAAGTCTTATATTGACAATATCGCACCTGTTATTCTCGCTCGCAATCTGTAGAAATCACTATCTTTAACATATCCCCATAAGAAGAGGTCTATATTTTCAGGAAGTAATGTCTGGAGAACGTGGAGGCCATAGTGTAAGACTATCCCTTCCAAACGTCGGTTGGGGAACTTTGGATTCAGGAATGCACGTACAAATAATTCCCAATGTGAAAAGCGCACCATCTTGTTGGAAATATCCATGGCTGTAACTAAATGAGGCGCTGTAACCCATCTAATTGGGGTGAAACATAGCTCTCCGGCATGCCCATTTCAATACGCCCGATGTTGGCGCGATCTAACGTACCATTTTAGAAATTCAGAAGGTAATATGTGTAACGCAACAAAACCGTATGGAAAACATGATAATTTCGTTGGTAAGGTAGAAACAATGATCTTACAATATACCTTTTATAATGTGTTTTTTTCCGATTGACTTGTATAAGAGACTGGCTTTGAATCTTAACGATTATCGAATTTATTGCGACTAATTGTTTCGTAATTTATGGAAAATTTTCCATCCATGATAAATATTAGTCGTTCGAAACTTCTATGAAATTAAGTAGTGCGTAAGTTTACAAAATTATTAAAGAACTTTGATTTTAATAAAGCTCGCGAAAGTTTTGACGAGTTATTTTTATTTCCTTTTGTGAAGAATTTTTTTTACGTTTGCGAGATTTTTTCCATTATAAAAAAAGAAAAAGATAACAAGAAAGGAACAGGGAAGACATAGTTTTATAATTGATAGCTGTAAGAAGAGAGATCGAACGAAAAAATGTAATGAGGGACGAGTTTGTTGAAAAGGGATCTTGAGGATCGATAGAATGGACGAGGAGGAGAAACAAATTTAAAAGGAAAAACTAAAGATTTTGTGAAAAACTTTGGAATAAACAAGATTATGTCGGAAAACGCTCAATGGCGAGCTAAATTTCGAATCGCAATCAACAGATTTCTAGACCCCACTTAAGAGACTCAACTATTTAATTGCTGATGATACAGAGCATAAACGCTTCAGTTTGTTTCCGGTAAAGACGTTGCTATAACCGCTGAGCTTTATTTTCCCAGATATTGAGATTTTTTTTCGTTTAAGCTTTCCAAGTTGTTCGTTTGCCGACCGGGAAGAAAATGCGACCTTCGAATGCTGGTGTCCCTGAAGAAAAACTTCTAGCAACTACTGGATTAAAGAATTGCCCTGCTGACAAGTATTATAACGAATGAACGATGGATTCCCGACTTATCAAGTATGATTGCACCATACTTTTGATTCTGAATTCCACGACTGGACCATCGAACAGACGAGCTGATGACGTCCATAGTAAAAACGTAGTCAATACGAGTCGGGTCGGGGTGTTCTTAAACTAACAAATATTAACTTCTCCCATCGGATGAGACCATTCCCCCTTCCCTTTGCTCTTTTCCCAACCTCCCCCGTTATCTTCTCTAGTGCGTAAATTTACTATTATCCCCGCTGCAAACCGTAAAATGATGTAAGAAAAACCTTTGATAGACAAGCCCCAAGTTAAAGGAAATGATGTTAAGGAAAACGTACTTTTGAACATTATTTGTTTGCTGTTTTAGCCAAGGCTGACAGTGTGCTCGATATTATTTAAACCTTTTTGCCATGATTAGCTAAATAGAATGAGAGAAACAGTTAGAGAAACATAAGTGAAGAAAAACATATGTGAAGCTAGCGCGCTTTGTTTTTCTCATGGTTGAAATACTTGATGTCCAGAAAAGAGTAAGTTTGTTTTAAGATCGTGGAGGCAGAATTTTGAATTAAAGGCAGAATTTATTTAAATTTTATTACTTTAGTTTGACAAACCTTTTAGACCGTTTCTTTATAGAGCCTTACCGTAAGTACCGTTGGTTCTAATCTAGTGGCTCTTGTAAACGGGTTCCTGATTTAGGCGCGTTATATTGTCTAAGAAGTACTTGATGTTCACAACATGCGTTATGTCTGGCTATATCAAAAATAAAAAAAAAAAGCCCAATTGCACGTGAATGAAAGAAACATTATCTTCCGGAACTCGCGCTTCTATCTTTATTGGAAAAGTTCCGGAGATAATGAAGTATCAAAAAGAATTGACTAGGGAGTTGTGCTTTTCGCAAAGTTTAAATCCGTAATAATGTTGGCGAAAATTTTTATATCAGACTAACTCATAATTCGAGTATATTCAGCTAGCAAACACTTGGATTATTATTTATAAGTTGATGTTCTGAAAAAAAAATTCAATCAAATAATCCTTCTTTGGGTTTTCAAAAAGAAAAAGTAAAAAAAAAAATAATAATAAACGGCGTGGCGCATTTATTTTGGCTTTTTCTTCATCGTTTTATTTTCTTCCACCCTTTTTTCCCCTCCGCCTTTATGACGTTTACGGTAATATTCAAAGCAAATAAACGAATGAAAAACTCTCGGTGCAAACCGCGCCACCACCATTAGTTTGAATGACCCCTGACACCTCCTTTCCTATTCCCGGGCTCCATTCGGCGCTAAGGTCGGGCCAGAGAGAGACGAGATCTCCTTTCCGGGACTTGTAGCTAAATGTTCGCCCTGATATTAGTTCTCGCCTTTAGTGCACCTCATCGCCCCCTTCCACACACCGCCACCACCAACCTTTTTTCCTCTGCTTCTTTACAAACACATATACTTCCCGCACCTCCTCTCTCTCCTTTCTTCACTAGCTTTTGTTCTAGGATCACATTGTGTTTAGCCCACATCATGAGTCGTGCACCCTCCATTTTTCCGCTCTTACCTCCAACGTCACCCCATTTTTCCATCATGTTATCAGCGAATAATAATGACTGCTCCAACACCCTTCGGTTCCTCCCACCCTACATCCCTTACTCGAGTGGATTTATTCCTCGCCCTCATATATTAAAATTCAGTCAGGCGCAATAAAGCGAGCTAAGAACGACCAATAAGCTCTTTTCAAAAGACTAAGACGAACGCTCGAAAATCCCAATTCATGATTAACCTTCCTGAAATCATAGAAACTCAACTGTTCTTTAAACATTTGGATCAAGAAGAGAGAGAAAAAAAATAAAAGGGGAGAATGAAAAAACGACTTCATTGTTTAGGGTTTTTATGGGCGTCTTTGTTATAACAGAAAAAATATTTTTTTCCTCTTTTCATTTTCAAAATAACGAGCATAATATAGTCGACGAGAGCAAAACCTAGAATCACTTTGGATTTTTAGGATTGCATATGACAAAAAAAATTTTTCAAGCTAAAGACATTAATGGGTGGTATCCATTTTCAATTTTTTTCTGAATATGTGCCTAGCTTTAAATAATTCATTGCACCCTAAGAGCACATTTGTAATGTTTTCACTCCTTTTTATTTACTCAAACAGGAAAAAAAAACGTAAACACTCTTCTAAATTACAAGGAAAAAATGCACAGTGTGACTTTTTTCTGGTTTGTTGACATCAAACCAGAAAATGGACCATGAACTGAAAATTTGGAACATTCTAAATAAGATTTTGAATTCTCCGAATAGCCTTCCCTTGTCAAAAATTACAATAAAATCTTACAAGAGTAGCTATGTACTTTTTGAATCACCTATCTTGGCGAACGTTTGCAGAAATGTGAAAGTATTCGAGTGAAAGCATTTCTTTTGGCACCACTGCAGTCAAATATCCGTCAAGTCTCATAATGATGCGGGGGTTCATGATGCGACATTTTGAAAGTTGGAATTTGTTTCTTTTTTATCCACATCATACTTAGGAAGAAAAATATTTAATTGATTGTCTCTGCTTTCGATATATAGGATGGTTATAAAATAACGTGAGGTATCCAAAGGCCTCTAGCGAGTAAAGTAATGGACGAAACGTAACCAAATTTGATGGGCGTACATAGTGAATTATAGGATTTCGATTTCTAAAAAAATAAAAATTAGTACCAAAAATCGCCACCAATAAAATCATGCGCTGTTTACCGAATAAAATGCATTAATCTGCATAAACGCGTTCCGTGTAGCGATCATGAGTATAAAAGGAGAGGCTGGGAGAATTCTCATCATTCTGAGGCCAACTGCCTTTCGATGGCTCCTTCAAGTGTTTTGTTAGTCAAGCTGTATTATCAGTGGATCGAGAATGCCAATGCTGCCCATCGTGAATTTCGGCGATTAAAGAAGTTGCGAAAAGGACCGATGAGCATAACAAACTTACGAAATATGATTCAACGATTTGAAACTACAGGAACTCTAGCACAGCAACCAGGCCGGGGACGCAAAGTTGAAGAAGTGCTCGGGAGATAAAATATCTTCTGTTCAAGAATTGTTCCCTGGCGATGCGGCCACCCGATTGGATTTTTCATTGAGATTCTTAGCACCATGCAAATTGATGGTACTTGGCCGTGGCAGATTTTATGGAGTGACGAAGCACACTTTCATTTGAACGGTGGTATTAACACACACAACTGCCGCATTTGGGCTGCAAATAATCCGAACGCTTGTGTGCAGGAGCCTCTCCACTCGCCAAAAGTCACTGTCTGGTGTGGCTTCACAGCAATTTTTATCATCGGTCCTTACTTTTATGAGGAAAATCGTGCAAGTGGACCAGTGACCTGTACCATTACTGCTGACATGTATGCAGATATGCTACAGAACTTCGTGGTTCCACAACCATAACAACGAAGATGTCTCGATTCGACCGCATTCATGCAGGGTGGTGCACCACTCCAAATTGGACGTAAGGTAATTGCGGCAACATTTTTCTGACAGCAGAGTCATTAGTCGTGCATTTCCTACGGTATGGCCACCGAGGTCGCCCGTTCTCCAATCCTTGTGATTTTTGGTTAAAGGTGTTGTGTATCAAGGACATGTCCCAGATATCGCAACATTGGAAGTTCGCATAACGCTACAGGTGAGACAAATTAATTCTGATATGTTGCGAGGCGCCGTGGAAAAATTCGTGCATCGTATGAAGTTCTTGGAAAATGTCATATTGAACCTCATTTGTAAGTTACAATCATTTGTTGTTAATAAAATTGATGTGTGCTGTATCGTTTGGCATTTAATCATTCAGTATTCACACTAATGTACTTTTGCAGAGCCAAAATTTTATTGGTGGCGACTTTTGGTACTAATTTTTCTTTTTTTAGAAATCGAAATCCCATGGTCCACATATGTACGCCCATCAAATCTGATTATGTTTCGTCCATTACTTCACTCGCTAGAGAGCTCTGGATACCTCACGTTATTTTATAACCAGCCTGTAAATAAACATAAATAAATCAATAAATATATGTACAGCTTATCGCTGTATATTATATAAATATCTCCCCTTTATAAGCAGGCTATATGTGCTTAATATATACTATGTACACTGGTTCATTATTATTCAACAGAAAAGAAAATATTTCGAATGCTCAAGGAACCTTCCGCGTACTTTTTATCAGATGTGAATCGTTTATTACAAGTAGTACGCAAAATTATTTTGAGAGTAGATATCTCCAAAGTTTCATTAGAAAACACATTTCATGCAGTGTACTCAAATATTAAATAGTTTCCTTCGTCAAAATAATAGTGAAAAAGAGAAACAAAAAAATTATAAAAAAGAGGAGGCACTACCTAGTCAACTTGCGCTACTCTCTGAAGCCAAACAGATATTAGTCAACTGCAGTGGCCCTAAAGAAGTGCGCTAAAATTCACACCGAGAATGAATGGTTCAGAGTCGCTTCGGCTCCTAATGCCATATTTTTACAAAAGCCTGACAAAATCTGTGCCTCTTGTTAGTAAAGTTCGCGTTTTTATAAGAGATTCAAAAATATACATTAAGAACAAGAGCCAAATTTATATTCAAGAAAACTTCAGCTCCTAATAAGCTGTAAAAAACTTCAAGATGGTTAACGTTAACGATTTCACAATTCTTAGTAAAAGAGAGTTCAATAGAAGAGAGTTTCGCAGAGTTTCGCTAATATAATCTTTATTTATGAACCTATTTCCATAAATATTCAGACTTACCCTCCTGTGGATTTACTCTAGGGAGTAGCATACACGAATAAACCTCGTTCTCTCGATAACCTTAAGGCTAACATTATCCAGATGATTGCGGTCATTCCAGAAGTTGCACAACACCAAATGTTCAACAACAGAGAACCTGGGCGCTCTGTTAGGCGAGGGCGAAGGCAACCAAGATACCACTTAATTGAAACCATTAGTATGGGATGAAATATTTAATCGTAGCTTTTGATAATCGACTTTAAATAAAGTAGAGCACTAGAACGACTCTGGAATCTATCGAATTGCTCTGCAATGCGAATGCAGAAGTTCATTAGTTCATTAATTTTGAAAGTATAACTTGGAACTTTTAAGAAGAACAGAAAAAGACGAAACACCCTGAAAATGAATATAAGCAGCACGAGAGAACTTCTTCTGAAGAACTGAATTTCTATGTATATGAAAATGGTCTTTAATGGTTAGATTTAAGAAGGGCTGAGATGCAAGTAGTGGTGCTCTGGAGAAATTTTAAGCAGCGCGGCTGACCTGGGTTGATAGTAGTTCAGAATGATAATGTAATAGATGGGTAGTATGAAAATAGTGTATATAGTTTGTAAGTTTACTTTGAGATGATGTGGGCATATGGAACGCATAAGTGATAAACGCCTGACTAGATGAATGTATGCTAAACTTGTGGATGAAAACTATCAGAGGAAGATTCTTGGAAAATTTAGTGGATGAATAGATTTTGAGAGTTTAAAAAACGTCCTTTCTGATGATATATAGGGATAGAAGATTTATAAACTTCAATAGCCTAAGCCTTTGAGCTCATCCACTTCATTGATATTACCAACACCTTACTCACTGATAGTAGTTAAACACTACATTACAACAAAATAACTTTTAAGTTTAAATCTAGTTTCTAATACTAACGCATTTAATTTTTATTTCCGCGTTTCGCTTCAAACACCGGGCGGTTATCCAGCCCCCCCAACAGTTTAACAAAGATTTAAACAGGCGAGCGTCGCATACGTGCGTGGCGTAGCTTACTCACGGATTCAACCGCTTGCGTCGATTAAGCTGTTCCCTTTTCCTCCTCTGATGGGAATATCTTTTGTGTGGAAACGCAGAGTGTATGCATGTAAGTTGGTGTGATGCAATCTCCACGAGCGTTGGTTAGGGTGCATGGATGGATGCAGCTGCCTTGACGAACGGGTGATTAGAAGAAGTTAAGACCATTTGTCTAACTGGTAAGAGCAGCACCATATGCGCCCAGTGGTAAATGGAGGGAACGAAAGGCGAGTCGCCCTCTCCAAAACGACAGGACAAGGGACTCTCTCGGTGTCACAAGACAAATTCACCGGTCGGAGTTTCCCTCCTCTCTGAATAATGAACACAGCAGATGGTGTTGCAGTTACACTTGTTCGGTGTTGCTACAGTTTTGGGTCTTTGCATCTCTTAAAATTATTCAACTGTTACGGAGATCAAAGCGCCTGCTCATAATTAAGCTGATTAAAGCTAATTAAGAGCTGACTATTTAGAAGCTGGACCACCCACGAGCTAACATAGATGCTAAATGTCATACATCAGCCCTTAATGAACCAACAAATTTATAAATGCTCCAAGTTTTCAAGTAAATAGGAAAATGCAGAATATATCCTTGGTGTGTTAAATATGTACAACCATTAAGAGAAGCTTAAATGTACAATTGAAAAGCTTTAAAACGATAGACGAATCTTCAAAGAGTGAAGGTTAACTAATATTTATAAGATCCTGCACCGTTAGATTATGATATAAAATCGGGTAAAATCTATTTAATTAAAGGATATAACGTTTTTTTCTGTGTTTTATGATATGTAAGATGCAATTTTTTTCCAAAATTTTGGATTTAGAAAATTAAAGTTGCGATCTTCCCACAGTTTTATGAATTTTCTAAACCGCCGCCAGGTAACTTTTACATAGCCCGATTCTCGAATAGAAATATTATTGTGGCAAATTTAATACTAGAATAGTAGTCATAAAACTGGTAAAAGGCAAATAAGATCAAGTTCTAACCAAGGACCTAAGAACTATTAACATAGCGCCTGAGGGCATAGCCTACTCGGAACTAAGAGTGTTATTATTATAGCTTTTTCACATTGCTTTAGCACTTTTTTACGAACATTTAATACATTTTCAAAATTATTTAGTATTTTTTCAAAATCATTTGGTGCCTTTGCACAAACATATAATCCATATTTATAATAAATTATATAAATTTACAGAACGGTTATAAACAATGATCAATTTTTTTTGTATATTTACTGTATGTAATCAAATATTGAAGGAGTTTTAAGCTATGTTTAGGCTGCACGCATTAGCCATAAACATAGCTATTGCTAACATAACCATAAACATAAATACCTAGGGCGATAATAACTACAGGTGCTATTATGATCTCAGTAAAATCTGTTTCAATATTTGTTTACATACAGTAAATACGCGGTGGCGCAAAAAAGGTGTTAGAAATTTTTTGACTACTACGACATGAGATTATAGGCTCTTGTTATCATATTTATGCTATAATAGACATCCTGAAATTTAATGCAGAAGGTTTTCAAAGTGATTTCCATCTACTGTGTAGAGCCTTGAACTGAATTCCGTGGTGACTCTCTGAAGAACATCATTTTCATGGTGAGGCTGGTCGTCCTAAGCGGCCCTTCCTGGAATCATGTACAGATCCGGTCGTATCAAAACGTTTCACCAACCTTTTGGCTACGGTACGGTACAAAAACCCGCATCAAACGATGCTTCAATTTTATCTTCATAATTTGGCTTCAGTTCTGTACTGTAATCTCACCGTGCAATAGTCATTTCGGATGGTGCTGAGAGACATCAGTGAATGTTCAGAATGTTCAGAACTGCAATAGAACAGTATCACGAGGAAAATCATTTACGGCTACGATTAAACCATAGAAGACAAAAACTTGCTAACACCTTAGTTGCGCCACCCAGTATACAAAAAAAAAAATGATTGTTGTCTATAATTCATCTGTAAATTTACAAAATGTATTACAAATATGGATTACATGTTTGTGAAAAACTACTAAAGCAATATGAAAAAGCTTTAAGTTGGAATTACTGCAATTTTCAATATACCAAGGTTTCTGTGGCATTTTATAACATGCAAACACTTTGTTTTGAGTTATTGCTCGCCGTCTTCTGGAATACCCAATATCTAAAGTGCATGTAACTGTTGGAAGGATCTACTGAACACTATACGTTTCTATACTTATAAGCTATAACCTATAGTTTTTTGCAGGTTATTAAGATAAACAGTCTGTTGTATCCTGTCAGAGCTTATTTCTTTATGAACCCCTTTCCTTTCCGGTGAAGCTTTAGTTTCGTGGCAGTATAGAAGCCAAAAACGTACGCTGCGCTTCCAAATAATACAAGAAACATTAAGGGTGATCGGTTAGGTAAAGAACAAAATATCATACTCAAACAGAGATCTCGGATGCAAATCCTTCCAAGATATTTATATACATTAAGAAATATTTACTACAACAACGTAACGAAATATGCAAATACGGTTCGCCTCTCGTTCTCTTTACTAGTCATTAGTTTAAAAATATTTACACTTCATGACACCATTTAAACTATCATTTTGACGATGGCTCAACTACGCAAGCGGCCAATGGCGTTCAGCCAATGGATTAAGAGAGCGGATCAATACAAGGAGGAGGAGGAGGAGGAGGAGGAGGAGGCAAAAGGGGAAAAATCCCTTGAACCTTTCCACTGGGCCGAAAGGGGTGAAAAGCGGCGATGGTTGTTTGTTGCTGGTGTTCCGAGAACTTAATTAGTTTTCACACGAAAATTAAAACAATGTGGCCGGCACTGTCACAATCGTTGTCATCCCTTCTTGCTTTTAAAAATGTTAAATTTAATCAATGCAGGAAATGAAATCCCAAAACTCCATTCGGAATGCATTCACGAAACGCATTAAAACATAATTTATCATATTACGCTAGTAAAAGCCAATTATAGACCTTTATAAATTAACACTATTAAAGAGGGTTTCTCCCGTTTCTTGACGAAAAATTCCAGGAAGCTCCAATTACCGAACCGTTTCATTCCACACTTTAATTTACTCACGGCGACCATGAACGTTATCATTTTATTTTCAAACAGTTCGTTATCTTTTATGTGGTTAGGAGATTAGAAGCATCCAAATCAAACCCCCAACTAAATAACTGCTAATCGCTTACGTGGATTTCAAATTTCTGAATTCCAAATGAGATCTAAAACCCCATTTTTCAAAGAAGACAGAAGTAAGAAAAATGAGATTGGCACCTCGCCGGGAATCGAACACGCTATCGATCTCTTAGGGCCCTTCAGTTTCCAAAAGTGGAGGTGACTTAATTTCATTATATTAATAACGTTTCCAATAATATCAACCAATTTACCTCTGTAAAGAGAAAGCGGCACCAACGCAACACGGAAATGCACCACGCGTTAATTATTGACAGAGAGCAATGGCTAATGATTTCATTGATTAGATAAGAATTAATGGATATTCGTAACAGTCCCTCGTGGGATCCACTCATTATGAGAGAGAGACTCTCATCCACCCAAGTCGTATAAACGCTGGTTTCTCTCTATGCGACATTACTTAATGAAGGGATATCCACGATCGGGCTAGGCAGCGTCAACGGGCTCGACAAAATGGGGATCGAAACTGCAGAAATACCATGCGGGACTGCGGCCTCGGGTCTAACGGCGGACCTACGGCTTCCGTTGGTGGGTTTTCCTCTTGACGAAGCCAATCATTGAAAGGAAATTAAATTGGACAGATTGAGCCTCTAATTCATTAGCGCACAGACAAGCAGATCAGCGAGCAGAGGCGATAGCGGGGGCGTTCCAATGGAGGGCGGATTTCCTTGATTTTGAAGCCATTTAGAATCCGGCTCAGTTAAAACTGATTTCTCCCTTAACGCCATTGTATACAAATACCCGTAGCCTATTAATTAAAAAAAACGCCCCCTCCCTTTTTAAAACGACACACAAGGATAATGTTTTCATCATTATGAAAATGAACGGGCGACAGCTTATGAATTTATTTGCTTTATTAATCTATCATCTCGAGCGTTTCTTTTACGAGAGGTCACTTATTCTTCTTCGCGTGTGGCAGTTTGAATGTTTTACATGATTGAATAATCGATAGCAAGGACATTGACTAGGCCTTGGCCCCGAGTCAGTGTGTTATTTCAGAGTGGAAAACCTTATCAGCGTTTAAGCTCCGACTATAAACATGGTTTATTTCGAAACGGTGCAAAACCCTTATCAGTGATGTCTTTTCCCCACCCCGTCGACGTCCATGAGTGCTCATTGAAAACTGATGAACCTCATTTAAAGATGATGATGATGATGATGAAAGATCGGAAGAGAGGAGAAAGCCGAACATAAAGCAATTAGAAAATGATCGATTCGGTGTTCAACATTTAAAGCTGATCCGTTCTGAAGTTATGAAAAAGCATGGAAATCAGAGCAGATAAGTAATAGTTATGAAATTTTCAATATATTGAATCTCGCACACTAATTACGTATAGAGCGATGGAGGGGGGGGGGGATTTATATCTTAGTAAAAACATTGTGAAAATATTAAAAATGACACTTTAAGTTAAAGATTACATAAAATGAATTTTTCTTCAAAATGCAACTGAAAAACAACTATTTTGAAGAATCTTTTTTCATTATTAAATAAGAGAAGAAGGGAGCTACTTATTAGTTTTACCAAGTCCGTCTATCTGTCTCCTTCATATTTTAAACATCCTTTGACGTAAAATGTAAAATTTGGTATGTAGGTTGCTATGGGCACGCTTTACTTCACTATTCAGTCTGGATGGACCGGGTAGAGTCAGAATTACGGGAGTCCCAAACCGTACAGACATGTAAAGGAGTGAAATTTGGTATGCAGATTCCTTTAGTTAAGATCGATATTATTATGATGTTTGAGCCGGATTGTCCCAATCGTATCGGAATTATGGGGATCGGCCCGCATATAGGGTAGATGTGATGTGAGCTTTAGACACTATTAACGTTTTTCACATGGGAAAAATTTTTTGCCCAAAAAGGTCAATTTAATTCAAATGCAGAAAATTAAATAGCAGTGGTGCACAATGTTAGAATTGTTGATAATTTGTTAACTGCTATTATTTATTTTAACATTCTCAACCTTAAATCTGTAACATTTTTGTATCTGTTGCCTCTGGAGATGGTCTTAATTATCGAAAGCCGCAAAGCGATATAAAGAACAAGCTCCGGTTACTATACAGGGTATAAATTAAATGTTGGGCGCTATTTGAAGGATCGCTTCGTAAGGACAAAATATGACGAAAATATTCTTGCAAGTTTTTTAATAGACAGCATACGTTTCGATAAAAATGAGTTTGAAATTGATGACGTCTAGCTTTGTTCGCAACCCATGAGCTAATAACTCTGCTTCTACAAAGGTTGAGTCAAAAGTAGTGGCCGACTCGGGAGGGGGAGTTAGAGTTTGACGAATTCTGGGAGAAGACCATTTACCACAAGGGTATATCGCAGTTTATTAAGATAAAAGAGTGGGAAGAAACATCAGTACGAATTTGAATGCCATAGACATTGTGCCACCTGCGTCAGCCAGTGTAAAAATAAGGCAGAAAAATTGGTGATACGCGGGCTCCCTCATCACTATTGGAAAAAAGGGACCAGTGCGCGAGCAGCAGCCGCCGAAATTTGCAGGGTGGAAGATGCGCCAAGGAGCGGAAGACCCAAAGAAGCGGATGACGCAGCCCTACGGCAACAAGTGGAAGCCAACCCAGACAGCACCACTTGTGGACTAGCGGCGGACATCACAATCGACTTGTGGTTCGACATCTGCACTCTATGGGAAAGGTCAACAGGAGCTGCCGAGTTGTGCCCCACGAGCTGACGCCCGCGCAAGCACAACAACGGGTGAAGGTGTGTCGTCAACTGCTAGAAAAAAATCGAGGTTCTACCACATCCAGCATACAGCCCCGACCTGGCACCTTCCGACTATCATCTCTTCCGGTACATGGCGCACTTTCTGCGTGGACGGCGCTTCGCCATTGGCCGTGCATGACTTTTTCGCCCAGAAACCGGAGGAGTGGTTTCGCGAGGGCATCCGCCAACTGGCTGATCGTTGGATGAAGACCATCGAGCATGATGGACTCTACTTTGAAGATTAGCAATGAGTGGTTCCTGTCTGGTGCCCATTTAAAAGTCTGCGCAGTGATCGGCCACTACTTTTGAATCAACCTCCGTATATCAGCTATCTACACGAAAATTAGACGACTTACGGGGAGTACATAGCCGTTAAACGTTCCACTTTATCCGCAAATAACGTCCTTTAGCTTCGGAGATAGGCGCTCGATGCGGGACTTAATTCATACCCTGCATTGCAGTTGTGAAAATGAATCATTACATTTCAAAAGTCAATTTTCTCGAAACGTACGCCATCTATTAAAAAACTTCCAAGAACATTTTCGTCTTATTTTGTCCTTAAGAAACGATCCTCCAAGTAGTGCCGAATATTTAATTTACACTCTGTAGACTCTTATCATAGAATATGTCCTCTTTGGGGGATTTATAGAAAACCGCTTCATGTCTTCTAAAAGCCTATGTTAGAACTTCATTCTGGCTCTTGACTATTAACGGAGCGTAGTATTATTGCGGGATTTTGTATCTGTCTGTCTGTCTGTAACTCGATTTTCTCGAAACGTTTTCAAAATCTGTTTTCACCAATAGATAAATATGGGACAGAGAACGGATAAGTTCGAAGATGGCCGAAATCGGTTCAATAGCACGTGCCTGTATGATATGCTCCTTAAACTTTTCATTATTAAGATATGGCAAGTAATACATCAAACAACTCATAACGACGATTCATGGATGAATATAACGAGTAATTAAAAAATTCGAAGATGGCGGAAATTGATTCAGCGGTAGACTTTCTAATGATATCATTATTGTAGCATGGTAAATTTTCAATGCTAAGGTAACGCATGTGATATATCAATCAATGCGCAGCAATGAGCCAGGAATGAATATCAAGTATATTATTAAGTAGTGACGCGTAACTGGGGATTTCTATATCCGTGCAAAAGTAATGTTGTCACCGTTTGTTGTTAGAATATGACTGCTAATATTTCAACAGCAAACTACCACTAGGCCTATTGTTATTAGTAAGTAATTACTCTTAGACATGATGTTATCAAGAGCTAATTGCAGTTAGATTTGTTGCAATCAATAGCTAATTGGTATTAGGGGTATTAGCCATAATAATTAATTAGCTTTCATTAATTACACGAGATAAAACAAATCAGATCATCAATTATAAACGTCATTTTTCTGTATGTCATTTGTTTTATCTTCTCATCGGTTCAACTACTAAATATTATAAAACCAGCTTGGAAACGTTATAAAAACTTTGTAGAATAATATTTTCATAAACGATTCATTATGCTTCATTATGGTTTATGTGACGGCGACTAATTTAACCTTTCGGTCTCGGGTATATCATTCCTTAATGGTTTATTATTTTATGAATTAAGCTAATGTACATCAAATTAACAGATATTGAATAATTCTGTTACGAATCAAATATGTATAAATGATAAAGCAAGCTATTGTCAAATATTTAACATTATTTCACATGAATATTAAATGCAAGTCTCATTTGGGAATTGGCCATTTAGAAGACTTCGGTTTAGTCGTGAAAGGGATATCTTTGGAAATATTTTTTTTTCTAAGAAGCGCCGTTCTATTTTGATACTGCAAAACGAACAAAAGATAAAAAAAGAACGGAGTAGGGAAGGGATTTATGTGGAAATGCCTCTCTTATCCCCATCGATGGTCTTTTCTTTAGAGGGGGACACGGAGCTGGTTGTTGTGCAGAGAGAGACCGACCCTTTAATGTCGCTTGGAAATGAATCGGTGACACGCACTCCACTCTGACAGCTTCATTATCTTCCTGAGAAAGCGGCCATATCATTTACAAGAGATAAACTCCCTTCATACGACACCGAATCAACGGCGAATAATGAATAATGGTGTTGCACTTGAAACATTAGAAAGCACTGCGTAAGCGAAGGGACAAAAAAAATGACAAAACCACCCTTCTCCACTCACTCCTTAGATATCCCCTCCTCCTTCTTGCCATCTATCAAAGATAGAACTTTTGAATGAACTTTTTTTTTTCATCCTTCCCCTACCTCGTAATAGTGAATCAGTTCCTATTAAAGTGGTTGGCAAGACTTCGACCTTATTACTTGAGTAGATAAACAAGTCAACTGAGGGATAAAATGAGTTAGGGGATTGTCTTCATTTACTAGAGTTGACCGTACGTTTAATGTCTGAAGGAACCTCCTTCGAAAACGCGCGTAAACAAGATACAAGAGTAGCTTAATACCAAGAACTATTTGCAATTACTCCTAAATACCACCTACAAAATTGTCTATACTATCCTTATAATTGAGGCTTTCTCAGAAAGTAATGCCCTACTTTTTCCCCCCTCGAAAGTTATTTTTTGCATATACCAGAAGGGGCGCATTAGGCGTCTTTGAGAAGAACAAAACAGTGGAGGAAAAGTCAGAGAAAAGCGCGAGTTTAGATTCCACTAACAACGCGATCCAGCTCTCCGATTATGCAGAACCGTCTGTTCGCTTCCAGGAGTTTTAACCCTTTAAGCCAAGTTACTAACACTGCTCTTAGCAATGTTCACCACAATATATGTGTCTGAGTTTTGTCAAGTTGCTTGGCCCTTGAAGAATGGTCCCTTAAGAATACGATTACAGCTCTTGTACGAAGAGCAGTAAAAAAATTCCCGGAATACCCCTGCAAACGGACAATGAGAGATTAGATAGTGCGCGCAATGTTATAGTAGAAAGCTTACCACGTGTGCTTTCAAGTTCCAACAGGTCTGGACAGATGTTCGCGCGCAGTATCGTTCCAGTCAGACATGAATGTTGGTCATTCGGCGCAATGTCACAGTCCGAACAGTTGCTCAAGCACAGACCATTACTGGCTATTTCTACGTGCAAGTTTGGCAGATTTTGCGTGACACAATTTGGATGAACCAGCGCGACTTTAACGCACAGAGCCACACATCACTTGTTGTGCATAGTTCCTCACCGAAAGACTATATTTGCTGTCCCTTACTACGAAAATGGGCCTCAAAGAAACGCATTTCGCAACCATGGAACACATCAAACCGACTTTCGGAAGATTCCAAAACAAGTCTTCTGCTGGTGCTTCCAACAATACAAGGACGGATAAGACAAATATGTGCTAGGCTATAGCACAATTTCGGAAGTTTTTTGGCTGTCCCTTGCAGATAACTACAGGGCAGTATAACGAGAAGTCTACCCGCTCGATTGCAGGGGTCGGCTCGACATCAAATGATAATTGGGTAATTTTATCAAAAACATGACAGTTTTGACGTTAACTGCTGGTTGCTGCAGGCCACCTTCATCTCCCCGACTATGGAAACTGCTGGCTGCTGCAGGCCACCTTCATCTCCCTCCATTCTGCCAATCGACCGAGCCGGCCCCTGCAATCGAGCGGGTAGGCTTCCCGCTATACTGCCCAGTAGTTATCTGCAACACCCTGCACAGTACGTAAAGCGAGTTGTCCACATGCAATTTTTACAGATTATAGTTTACAGTTGCGCTATCCGTCGGAATACCTTGGAATTTCCGCACTCAAAACGCAGAAAAACTTTATTTATCTTTATTACTAACTCAGGAGAAAAATGCTGGGCACTACTTTTTGAATAACCCTCATGAATTTTATTGGAGCAGAAATCTGCCGAAAAAATAAATGTTTAAGATTCTTTCAAACTATGATAATAATTTCATATAAAGAATAAAAACAAACCTCAAATAAATTATTTAGAGAATAAAAAGAAAATTTACTGAAAAGTAAAACATTCATAGTGAGTTGATAACGATGAATATAACCGATGATGAATCTTCTTGTAAATCGTCATTGACAAATCAGTTGACTTCTGGAGTCAACCTTGTCAATCGTCAACCATCACTGCACTTCACGGCCTGGTACACGTGTTAAAAGCTCATGTCTAAGCCGTTTCCAGCAAATAAATCTTAAACCTCCTCCTATTCGCTCTAATCAATAGTTTATAGGCAACGTGAACGGCTATGGAATTCGAATTTTCCGTAACGCACTGTCGTCACCCAGAACATTTGCTCCAATATCACTCGTTATCAATCAATGCTCGTTGATCGGCTGCCTCCCACCCGACTGTTTCTCTGCATATGCATTTAACCCTTTTTCCTGTCAGTTTTTCGAATCGATCGTTTGACAACACAAACACCGATTCCATTATGCTATACATATCACGAGGTAGATAGGCAAATGTGTGTGGAGAGAATAGTTATGCTTAGTGCGCGACTATCCTATTAACTGTCGTTAACATTAATTTTAAAAAGTTCTTCCTGGAGCATTTTTACAGATATCAGAAATACTCTTTTCAACTGTGTAACTAGTGTATCCGTAAAATTAATATTCGAATTTATAAATAGTGTCTAAAGGTTTACGTATACTTTACAACTGCTAGCCTTATTATCTATGGCGAAGTGTTTGCTGGTCTCTTCAATGAAAACGCAGTGTCAATAAACCACGCGTCACACATCCTAGACATCTTAAGCAAAAAAATTCAAAAAATATGTCAACAGACAGATTACGAGTTTATACTTAATTTTTCACTAGAACAGTTGCTAGTGTGAATGAGCACAACCGCCTACCTCAGCAAATGGAATAGGCGCGCCTCATTCAGCGTTGAATTAAAGATCATTTGAAACTGATCACCCCTAAAGCGTGAAGTTTCAAACTTTACATGAAAACTATAAGTCGAGTGCACTAATAAAAACGCTCACACAAAGTATATGCCGCCGTCCAAACAGCTCAATGACTTCTAAGGAGGCCGTCATATCAGCGACCTTAGCGACTTTCGATAAGGTGTAAGTTGCAGGAATCAGGAGTGGGTGTTGTCATCCGAAAGTGGAAAGAGAGAGAAAACACACAGCCTCATTGACAGACACCGAAGTGTCTTAACCAGGTTGGTTCCTCAAATGCGGGGTATACCACAGCAGCGCAAGTACGGCAGGGCTTCTACCAAACGCCAGAATTTCTGGTTGAGTTTCAAGAGATTTCGTTGATAACGTCAAAATATCTAAAATTCGCGAAACACGATCATGAACAATCACACGATCACGGCTTCATGAACACGTTCCTGCCAAACACACTGCGATATTGCCAAACCGTTGCAACATTTGCAAACACACTATATAAATAAGCTCCTCAGCTTATTTCGTAATGTTGTAAACATAATATGGCAAAGAAGAAAGGAACATAGTGACTTTGACGAAGATACTCGTTTAGACTATCACATTGATAGCTTGCGTATCCGTAAAATTTTGGATAAATCATTACATCCACGGTCAAGATGATAATACCACACCACCGAACAAGGTAGTCGAACTCCAGTGTCGGTGTTTGAAATATCGAAACTGGATAGTAGAGGAACTGGGAAGCGTTTTATGGAGTGCGAGTCCTGTTACGCTCTGTACCAGTCCCATGGACGTGTTTGGAAACTGTGAATGCCAGCTGAACGTCTTTTATGTCAGTGTTACATTCCCAGCGCGAAGTTTGGTGGTGGAGAAGTGTTTCTCGTGGTTAGACTGGGATCTTGCATGTAATTAATAAAGACGAACTCTGAAGCCTACATGAACGTTTTGGACAGTCAGACACTTCCTACATGATGGCAGTCTTTTGGATAGCAGGATTGTTTTTCCAAGACAATAAGGCATCACATCACGTTTACGTCTGTCAGGGATTAGCACAAAGACATGGATGTCCAACGTTTCCTTTGGCCCGCATATTTATGGGACAAATTGGATGGAGAGTCCGACATGACTGCCAGAATGACCAGAGGGCTGGCTTTGTTTTGCAACTTGATGTAATTTTGGTTCGAGATGGATGTTCGAGGTTCATTTTTGTTGTGTATGTATGAGGGTAAAATTTTTAATGTTTTTATATTTAATTTGCTAATACGTGTAATGTTTCTTTACATTTTGCTCTGTAATAATCGCTCTGCTAAAGTATGTCCGTAAATATATAAGCAAGCAAACAAACAAAATAAAGGGGGTATGAGATGAAGAATGACTTAATCTAGCAAAATAGACGAAATTGGCACTACTCACCCTCATGCACAGTTAGGCTAGCTTCGGCATTCACGGGATCACCGACCCCATTTTCGGCGACGCATTCATACTTGGCTTCGTCGCGTCCCACGCGTACCGGTTCAATGCGTAGAACGGATCCATGCGGCATTTCAATCACCATGTAGCGCACGTTGCTCACGCGCTTGCCGTTCTTTCGCCACTCGATTTGGGGCCTAGGGTCGCCGGTAGCCGTGCAGAAGAAGCTCACGATGCCGCCCGACATGACGGTCTGATCCTTTGGACGAATGACGATCTGCGATGGATCTACAATTGGGGACAAGAGAGAGAAAAAAAAAAAAGATTAACAACGACCGGACGCTCTTTTTCTAACATAAGAAACAGTAAAATAATAAAAGGCTCTCGTGTGCGGGTGGCAGCGAATCGAGGGGGACCGGGGACGAGGATGAAATTTTTATCACAAGACTCATTCGATGGGAATGTCTCGAAGTACGTTAGCGCTTCTTAAACATCAAATGCTGCGCAGATACAAAAAAAGGTAGGGGAAAATTCATAAAACCTTAACACAATAGAGAACAAAATCGTTATAAACAAAATTTAGAAAATCAAGATTTATATTTGCTATAAACAGATGCCGATATGCGAACAGCTTATAAATATACATCACATGCATTTTTGATTTTTTTAGATAGTACATTAATAACTTTTTAACTTCAAAAGATCTACTTTATTAAAAAAAAATATTTTTGTTTCATTTGAATCAAAAACCTTAGTGAAATGTATTTCAAAAGAGATGGACACTCCGCAGTGTGTTTAACAATGAACAAGGTGGGTATGCTACGTATTTGAGAGTTCAGTAAGAGCCCAAACTTAGATTCTCGTCGCTTAAGTCCCAAACACTCGAGATTCGAAGATGTCGACAGGTTTTTCGTGTTTAAGACAAGAAAAGAGCTTCTACGGTGCTTTCCATTATACAAGCATCGATGGAACTCGCATCGAACTGACGTCATTTCAGTGTCTAAAGCTTCTTCCTTTAAACAGTCAGTTTTTGTTCTTGTGGTAGAAACCATCTCTGGCTCCGGGAGAAACGTGTCTTTAGTGGTCAAAAGAAAAAAATATCATCCTCAACGGCCAGACCTCTTTAGAAAGCCGAGGTTGTCCAGAAAGTTCTGATCATCATGAACCTCAACTTATTCAAGTCCACGAGCTCCTTATGCCGGATTCTACAATCTGATGTCTAGTTTATGTTACAAGAAGAGGACAGTTCATATCTGAAACCGAAAAAGAAATCAGGACACCACTTCCCACAAGAAAATTTAATGAGCACGGGGATGCCTAACTGCAAACACCATTCTTCTACTTCTTGTGGAAAACGGTGTTCCAGTTTATTCGAGTTCACATATATCCACAGTGCTTGTTCTACTTCTTATTCATAAAGGCAGTTCATTCCAAATAGGCCCAGGAAGACCGTGTGATCGATCTAAAGCTCTGCTGAATAAGCCCAAGTATCTCGAATCACATTCGGCCTCTTTAAGTCTCCAGATTTACAGTAAGCCTCCTAGGCTGCGATGTCTACAACTTCAATAATTTGTTGCAAGGGAGGAAAACAAGCATGTCTACCATTTCAAACATACATTGGGGACGTTATGGATATAGTCGTTTCCGATATCACATCGAGGCCATCATTGAAGTTAAAGGCCCTTTAATTGAATTATCGTTTCTTATGTTTACAGTACGTAAAAATATACTGTTTCTTGTTTTCTTTATTCGTTATCTTCGTCATACTCAAATTAAAATTTTGTTCTCATTTGGCTGATGTATCCAATCTGATTGGTACAGGTTTTGAATTTTAAAAATATATCGGCGTGAAGTTGTAAATACAGTTTGCGTGTTCGAGAGACAGATTGCTCAAAATTCTATCGTCAGCTCAATAGCCATAGCGCTTGTAAAATTGCAGTTTTTACGATATATTCACTATAATTTTAACGACATTTAGGTCAAAGCATAGAAGAGGCATCATTCAGGAAATTATGGCAAATTTTCTCGCATATTGAAAAACTAAAAAGTACTGTCATGCAGCATTTCGAAGGCGTGTTAGTGCATTTTCAAGACGCCTCTGTATACTGATGAATGAAAACATACGCAGGAAACTATACGGATTACTCCATAACTCCATCATATTTTCTATTGATTCGAAGCCCATCTTTAAATTTTATGATATTTTTTCATACGCTTAAAGACACGTTTCATTTCAGTTTAACGCTTAATGATTGTTTATGTAATGAAAAAGAATAATAAGAAGGGCCTTTTTTTTAATGACTTGCACAAATGACTTGTGAGGGTGGATTCACGGAGATGGTAGGATGGGGGGGGGGGGGTAAATGGATAGATGGGTGGTTGGTCTATAGAGTGCTTGCGTGTTTATTGGTCTCGCAAGGCGCTCGCTGATGATGCTGTTGTCATAATAGAAACAGAGAGCAAACAGGGAGTAGTCATGCCACGGCCATCTCGAGTTCCGCCACTTGTGCCTAGGGCCTCACATGAATGAATCGCCCGGGGTGGGCAACATCGAAGCTCCGGGTGGGGCCCCCTTCGGCAAAAAAGGCTATTGAACGAACACACGCACACACGTATATACACCATACAACACGCAGAGGCGCCCTCACATAAAAGAGAGCGAGAGAGTGAATAGAGGGGGGAAAAATGTCCAACAACATGCGGTTCTCCTTCCGTTGAGAAGGGAAACTTTATTATTATTGATTCTCGGTTTAATAGACTAATTGATTCAATCGATAGCCATTTTTTTGTATTGTTTGTTGCTAAGTTTTTCTAAATCCTTTTTAGAAATTCGAGGAGCAATCGATTGACTCTCTCACTCTCAAAATCGTAAATTTTACTGATTTATAAAGGAGAGCAATTTTTAAATGTTTAATACAATTTAATCTTCTAAATTTAAATATATATATATACAACAGTTGAGGTAACATTTTAATGGAAAATTAATAAAGAAATGTCAACCAACCCCAAAAAGAGTATTTATTAAAAAAAAAAAAGTTTACAATACTAAATATTAAAAAATAAAGCTTTATATAAAAAATAATAATATTTACATGTAGTAAACTTTCTGTATCAAAAATAATTTTAATTTAGCAAATTAACTTGAAGCTTGAAAATAGTCTATTGAAATTGGTTCCCCCCAAAAGTTCCATGGATCGTAAAAATAAAAAATCTTCAGAGTCTGAAAAATTGTTTTTCCACATCAAAAAAGGTCAAAATTCCTGAATGCGAAGAAATTCTAGTATACCGGATGATTATAAAGACTCTGCAAACATATATTTATTGCAAAATAAAAGATAGGCTGGTAAAAAAAATCAGAAAACAGGACACATATTCAGTAAATTTCAACGAGATCCTGACCAACATGCAAAGTAGTGAAAATTGCATGCCACTATTTGTTTAAGTATAAATGGTTTGATTTTAATTGTATTCTTGGTATTGCAGTTTTCGAATATTTTTATTTCAGCTACTTCTAGAAATACCGTAAAATCTTGAATACACGCCGGGTCTCAAATAAACGCCGGTCTTTTTCGGGTCATCGATATAAATTCCGGCGTTTTACCTCACTTTCAGGTTATTAAACGTCTTCTCATTGGCCGCTTCATTTAATCCATTCTAATTTCGACCAATCCCATACTGAAATTGCGCGATTCTCTGCGGGATTCAGAAACCATTACCTTGCAAGAGATCGAAGATGATGAAGAACTTTATAATAATGTGGCAGTTATCTCCACTGATTCCGAACCAGAAGATCATATTATCTAATTATTAATTTTAATTTTACTAAAAAATTTTTTTTATTAATTTGTAATTCAAAACTTTGTCGGATTTATTACAGGGTGACTAGCGACCGGGAAAACCAGGAAAAGTCAGGGAATTTTACAAAATCAGCAAAAAAAAAAATGCGAAATTGGAACGAAAGATTGGTCAGGGAAAATTACATGATCAACCGGGAAAAGTCAGGGAATTTTACGCAATCGTTTTGGGACACCTTATTAGACACCCTGTTATTGGGAATAGCCCTTATCGCCGGGTCTCCAATAAACGCCGGGTCTCGATTAATCGCCGGGGGGTCCGGACCATTGAAACAAATAGACGCCCGGGCGTGTATTCAAGATTTTACGGTATTACAATAAATCTTCTTTTTTAGAATTTTTATAAGAATTGCTGAATAATTTTGTAGAACTTCACGTTATTTTTGTTAAATTTTTTTACAATCCATATTTATGTATTTTAAATTTTTTAAAAATTGTAAAGATTGTAAATTATACCGGATATATAAAAGTGTTTTTATAGGGTAATTTTTAGAATTTTTTTAGAAATTTAGGCTTAAATTATATTTTTATGAATAGCAACATTATATCAATTGTCATTATTACAATAGTTTCTTCCATATGATCTAGTGTTAATGTCCAATTATTTTATTTATTTATACCGTTTTAGCACTTTTTTTTTTTTTTTTACATATCTTACTCCCGATGCGTTTCGAGATTACATCATTCTCAAGGTATTAAAATAAAATATTTTATTTCTAAACTATAAAATAAAATTTAAAATTTTTTCAACAAAATTCTTTTACAATAACGGCTTTATACATTGTTTTGTTGACATTTGTTTAACGATAACATTATCAGACTTTTAAATTATTGCTTTCCAATTAATTTCTTGTAATAGTATGTTTATTTCATGCATGATTTGGTAATTTAATAAATTGTGTTTAAATTCTTTGTAATTGTATATTATAGAAACAAAGTCCACACAGCATGCAAAGAAGACCAAGAATTTATAAAATTACGAAATAAACATATTAGTACAATGAATTAATTAGAAAACAATAATTTGAAAATCTAATAATGTTATCATTGCTTTTTCATTAAATATTATCTTTGGAATCGTTTTTACTTTCTATATTAATTTTCTATTTTGTTACCGTTATTAAAAGATGTTACTTAGTGATGTTGGTTAAATATTTTATGCCGCATTTGATTGAACTTTCGCTTACAGATTCATTGACCTAGAGATATCCGCTGGACTGGGAGGCAGGGGTTATACCCCAAATCAACTATGTCCAACAGATATGTAGAAATCGATACAATTTGCTAAATTTTTCATGAAAAATATTCTTCTCTATTACATTTCACAAAAATATTTTGATAAAATGAAACACAAGTCGCGTTAATACAGAAGGATTTGTAATTAATGAAAAAAAGACGATTTTTTTAACCATTAAAACTCAACATTAAATGATTAATTCGTGCAAATGAGCAGTTATGCGTACTGTTTTTTTAATTAAGCTTTTTTTTTACCATCATTCAAATTTTAGACCGAATATTAATTTTAAAAAATATAGATTTCAATACCGGAATATGAGCTTAAAAATATTAGAGTACGTCGAGGAAAATGAAAACAACAATGAAAAATATTTTGTCATGGTAAATGAATCTGAAAAAGCATATCTTGATTAACGGCTGTCCTTATTAAAAATTATTTTATGTATGAAATATGCTACAGATAAGAAAATCATAATCGGCATGCAATCCATTTTCTTGAATGCCAATTTCAAGAAAGTAAAAAGTATGAATAAACAAATTGTGCAATAATGCCACTTTTTGACGCTTAAAAATCCACGCTCTGCCTGTTATCAGCGGCGTAATTTCTGATTTATAAAATCTAAAATTTTAAAGAATTTTTTTTCATAATAAAGAGCGATATCTGCTTTATTTATTTTTGGAGGGAAGGGCTTGTGGTGAAGTTGGGTCGAAGTTTTGAGGGAGCACCGAGTGTGTCAGTCGGTGAGCCGAGCTATCGTTAAAGCCGTCAAGCGTCGTCTTCGTCGTCTCTCAGGTTTAAGCGTGACGTCGTTTATCGACGAGTAGGTGGCGGGGGCGTTGGCGGCATTTGGCCAAATATCAAAGCCGTAGAGTGGCTGAGGGGTCGGCGGCCCTTGACCAATGCTCAGCGGTGCGAGCCTTCCCACTCACTCTCTCCCTCGAGCGGATTCCCAACAATTTTTAAGAACATCGCTGACGATGCTTTAATTGGCTCTCAAAAATTTGCTCCCAAATTAATAGGACAGATGATTTACTGGCACTGTCTTCCATTTCTAATTACATTCTCAAGACGTGTGCAAATTAAAGGAACCGGGAGATGAAATTGCCACCGCCCACCCACAACAACGACGGGAACAGTGCTCCACATGGCGCGCAACAACGCTCTTCTTAACAACAACGATGACGACCTCGACGCATAAAATCCGGACGGGTTTCGTTTTTAAACGGAGAGTCTATTACACGGAAACCTTACACGAGTTTAATACAATCTCCCTGTTAAGAGAGTGTTGGTAATTGGACTCCTCACATGTGCGTGATGTTTCATCTAAGATCGTGAAAATTCGACCCATGCATAAAAAGAGCTCAATTATAATTTCCATTAGATTATATTTCTTTTTTTCTTTTACATAGGAGCTTTATTAAAGTTACTTAATTTTTTATGGATGCCATAGATATACTGATTAGATTTCTAAATTGGCATAAAAAGAGTTGGCACTAATGAATGCATTTAGGTATCAATGTGCAGTAGTAGTAGTGGTAGTAGTAAAGATTAAGTGAAATGCTCAGGACGTTAACAATGTCATCCCGAATGCAAATCATAGTTAAGACAGTTTGTCACATGAAACGTTTGTTACCCTTTTTTAAGTTAGTATGCGTGCTAAATACAAAGCCTTAATCGTTAGACATTAAGAGTTAACCAACAAGCGAAATTGGATATTATGATTTACATATATGCATTATATTAGCCGCTGACTTGTGTAAAATATCTTTAATAATAAGCACACAAAAGCCAAATATAAGCATAAATCTTTAATTTTAATTTTAATGTAAAATAGCAATCACCCATCCTCAACATTAATAATAAAAAAAAACTAAAAATAGGATAAAATGATTCAAAAAATCACATAAAAATTTCATAAATGACATCGTGCAATTGAAACTTTTATGTTAAAGATACGGATGTCTTCCTGGAAGAACTTCATCGCAAGGGAAGTTTAAACAATAGGTAGGAAGAAAAAAAACAAGGCTGTAATCAACAAATGGCCAGAAAAAACGACAAAATGATAGATTATCCTTCCAAGTTTTATCCAGCAAATAAAACAACGCGCCAAATGGGACTTGCTCACTCAGGGCGCTGTCATTCAAAATGCCGAAAGTATACAGAGAAAAAGCATATTGTGTGACTGGATTTGTAAACTTGGCATTGCATATGCATGTCCTCAACTACCTAAATAAACACCTCCCAGGGTTTTGGAAATGCCGTGCTAATAATGAGCCACTGATCAAATTTCATCAAGGAACAAGACAATAAAAAACTAAGATAACCTCGATTCTCTTGAAATTGCATGGAGAATTAAAAATTGAGCTATCATCGCTTGCTATTTTACATTAACATTAAAATAGAATTATACAGGGTGATTCAGAAAGGTAGGTCAAGAATGAAATACCATGTACAGTTTGTAGCGGGGAACAAAATTTTTCCTATAAACATGGGTCCGGAAATGCATCCTTACAAGAGATAATGCAACTTGTACGAGGTAGGAATGACATTGCAGTAGGTGTTCAAAATGCCGATCCTGAGCCTCGATGCAGGTGTTTAGTCTGCGGACGAGATTCTCGCGAACTCTGGTGAAGATGTCCGGAGAATCACTGACTTCTTCACACGCTGTTGGTAAATCCTTTCCGCTTCGGTAGCATTACCCTGTGCCTCGCCGTAGACGAGATGCATGTCCGCCAGCTCCACATTAGTCAAGCGATCCATTGTACGACAGTGGAGTTACATGTCAAACATGTAAAGGAGAGAACACGAACAATTTACATGTTTAGATCCTAATTTACATGAACCCTACCATTGCCGTCCGGGTAACGCACATCCATTACAAGTTGCATCATCTCTTTAAGGATGCATTTCCGGACCCATGTTTATAGGAAAAATATTGTTCCCGCTACAAACTGTACATGGTATTTCATTCTTGACCTACCTTTCTGAATCACCCTGTACAGTAACTAAGCATATTTATCATAAGTATACTTTGTCTTGGTGAGAATTTTACCTGGTATGTGTTAGTTATACTCTTGGAAAAGCTCTCGGTAATCTATTGTAGAAAGGCCAAGACATTCTCTAATTCAGTTAATGAAGTGATGACATGTAAGGAACTCGGTTTAAAGTGGTTTTTCTATACCAATAACTTGCAAAACCATTAATTTTTGGTTTATGGAGAGCGGAAAATCTCGTCTTCAAAAGGAGAATAACGACTTCTCCAAGAGCACCCGGCTAGCTCGTTTCAAATCGAAAAGATTAAACAGTAGAAATGTCCATAAAAAAATTCCTACCTTACCAAATAGCTAATAATCCCGAATCTGTAGCTCAAAAAATCCTAAACAAGATTTAATCGGTCCCTATGTTTTTGTTGAAATTCGTATCGAAATCTTTAATCAATAATGAGGCGTTAATAAAAGGCAATTGTCATCGGTTCGAGATCGATAACGAAGATATAAAACATGCAGTAAAATGGCTAATTGAAGCAGCAGTATTCTTATGATAGCGCCTGATAAAATCAATTGTAATAGGAGGCCGAGTAATAATGGACAGATATTAAATTGGCTCCCTTATTTTTATCTATGGCATAAAAACACTAGTTTCATTTTACATTCGATACCACCAACTTTATCCCTCCCCGATAAACATTTCAAGTGTCGTTGATTGAGATACAGAAAAATATAGCAGCAACGGCCCTTAATTATATCAAAACGGATCGAGTTTTTTTTTTTACCCTCTGCAAAAGTTGCTCCCTCGCTCTCTTTTATGTAGCAACGGCTAAGTTTCCGATTCAAATGACTTTCGCTGGCGTTCATCCAAATCGTTATTGGAGAACAAAAAAAACGGAGGAAAAGGCTTAGGTGGAAATTGGATGGAATAACATTGCAGACGAATTAAACGACGGTCTTGCAAAAGTCCGTAATTCCAAATTCACGCGAAGGATCCAGAATAGAATTTCCTTCTAATCATCCGATCATCTTGGGTTTTCTCTCCTCCAATTACTCATTCATTGTTACTGCTTTTTTCGGAGGCTCTTAATTTCTCGGTCCCACCCACGAAACAGTGGCCGTTATGTCAATCGACGATAAGAACTGGAAAACGACTTCGACGTCTTAATTCTTCACCGAAACAGAGATAGGGCTTAAAGCAACGCAAACCAGAGACATACTCTCACAAACGCGGAGAGAGACAAAAAAAAACCTACTGAAAGAAAATGAATTTAGGAATTCATTATTTATTCAGAAATATAAAGCTCTGTAACAGTTTAAATAGAAAAGCAGAAGAAGTGAGTTGCTTGCATGCATATTTTCATTTTTTAAAATTAAATCTTAATTAATTAAATGGATGTCTTCTTTTGAAAGCATTTACGCTATTTGATTTGTTAATACAAAGTGATTTCTGTTATATAGTCCACCAGTGTTTCATATTCGGAAAAATCCTCGTAGATCTTCTAATTCACCCAAAAAGGTGCAATAGGTAATGGCAACAACGTCCATTTACATAAAAAGCTCTCACTAAGCAAAATAAGATGGCATTTCCAAACGCGTAACAGCAATAGCGAACTTTTATAAGAGTTGCTTTGTTACACAACTTTAAGCATGAAACGGAATTTATTAACGAAGTTAAACAGAAAACAATATGCTAAAGAGTAAATATGGGGGAGGAATCGGAAACTCTCCGTAAATCGCATTTTTTTTTCAGCATTTCAAAGAACGATATCTAACCCTATTGCAAAGAAATAAACTTTCGTTTCCCCTACGCTCATGTAAATAAAAAGGTAGCGAAAATACTGGAAATGCACGAACCTTAGGCGTAGTAATAGTGCAATGAGTTTATAGCAGAAAGAAGCACAATTGTTGAAAACATCCTTTCAGGACGACCGCCAACAATGTCTCCGGGCAATATTGCTACCGTCGGCAATGGAATGCAATATCGCTGCTTTTAAATTAAGACCATTGCTAGCTTGTTGAGCACTGATTGTGGCGTAGTGTTCGATATCATTCAGAAGGAACTCAGTACCGAAAGGTACAACAGGCAAGGTTTCAAAGAGAATGTCGCAAGATCAGGTAGCTACTGTCTGCGCGCTACTCACATTTTGTAAGTTCTTTTTCTCCAACTGAAGCGAATGTTTTCTCGCATATGTCATGAACTTACTTAAACTAAAATAGGCTTACTGAATATTTTAATAAATGCTGTACCATAGCGTATAGAAGAGAGAAGCGTGATATGAGAAGCACCTTTTCGATACTTGAGTTCCTTCTGAATGATGTCGAACACTACGCCACAACCGATGCCCAACACCATCGCACCAAGCGCCGAAATTCATTCCTCGTGACATCTCTTGGCGCGCAAACAGCAAGCGAAAACTCCTTGGAACATCTGCTGCGATATCAGGGGATGATTTCATGGACCGGGTTATTTTGGGTTCATCATTATAAAACACGTTCGAAACAAGAAAACATGACGTGGAGGCACACATCTTCTGTGGCAAAAAAATTAAAGACTGCTTAAATACTGGCACAATTAGGGCACCAGTGTCCTGGGATAGGCATAGTGTCTTTCTTAGTGATTTCCATCCAAATATGAGAATCAATGCGGAGGCGTACAAAGAAGCGCCAAAATTTCAGGCAGCAATCCGTCGCATAAGGCCCAATGTGCCACGCCGCATAGTGCTCTTTCAACCGTCCAGAAAATGGCCAAGTTGGAGATGGGAAATTCTGCTACATCTACCTTATAGTCGGGATCTCGACTAGTTTCATCTCTTTGACTTTCTAAAAGAGTTCCTTCAAGGCGCGTATTCACGACGATCAGCCGAAAGAATTCTACAACGTGTGTACGTATACAGAATCTGGTAACACACAGAATGAGATCGTTTGAATTAGCATCTCAGATATATAAACTTGGCAATGGTTTAAGGTTGATCATTTTCAATAGCAGCATCTCAATCGTTTTCAAAATGCTATCTCAATGATGGAGTCACCATCCACTCCCTAAAGGGACTTTTTTTTATAATTTTTTTTACAAAATGGCATACAATAATAGAAATTTGTTGTTGGCGCCATTATTATATATACAATTGAATTTTTCTAAATATATTTGTTACATTAAGTTCCTCCGATTTCAAAATGAAGCCTAAATTTATAAATTCGCATGTAAATCAATTTTAAGGTTTTAGTAAAAATGCTTTTTTTTTTCACCGACTTAGTTTTCCTTTGAATATTCCATAACTATTTTATAAGGATGGCTGTTGCGTAGTTTTTTATTTTATTTTATTTTTGTCCTTCGATTGATTGCGGAACTTCTCTCGTCTGCCATTAGCACTTCACCCAACTTCTGAAAACTCGTTTTCCTTATCAAGATTCCTTATTGTCAACACAACTTCTCCATAAAAATCAGCCGAAAGAATTGCTATTAAAGTTGGCTCTCAATGGTGTTTATCGAGAGCAAAAGGGGGAAGTGTGGTTGGTTCGCTCTTTTCATGTGCAGTTTAATTTGACGCATGCGCACTGGCAACTGCCATTCCATGCGCTCCAGTCAATAGATGGATCACTTGCTGTGCGTTTTTAATCTTCAAATGATAAAGCATTAAACAGTGGCAGTAGCTAATGATCTCCCAATATGGACTATAACGACCATATTTCATAGTCCATTGAATGATCTTTAAAAGGAGTAATTCGGCTGCGAGCGCTACATGACTAAATAGTTTCATGTAATTTGAAGCAACGTTGATTTAATTAACATTGGTTCCTTCGCTATTTACTCTGTGACGCTAAAAATTAATGGGTTTTTCAAACCACAATTCACGGCCCTTCATTTCCCTTCCAGTTGATAATGCTATACCTTTTCCCTGGAATCGATCAATGAGGGTAAATTAAAGTAATTTTAATTAACGCTGAAAGATTTGGACTCAGAAGCCTATTTGGTACGCATAATTAATGCAATGCTCAAAAAAATTGTATTACAATGCAGCTGTTCGACGTGTTTCAAATTGTCGCATTCCCCAACCCTGCTTCGTTACCCCTTTCTCCATCAACCTCACTTTACTCCTCAATTTTCAAATTTTATGTCTCGTAGGGTAATCTTAAAGGGGGTGACAAAGGAAGAGAAAAAAAAAATCTCAGTGCTCACGAAAAACTCTTTCCAGGACGGCATTGCAAGTTGCTAATGAATGTAGAGGGCTTAAGGTGAAGTTTATGGAACTTTACATTTTTTTAATAAACTTAATTCAGCTAACCGAGTAGAGATTAAATGGCACACATATTGCCGGAAAAACAGTTCCAACTTTGAATGGTCCTCGAAGCTTCCAGAAGTAACATAAGCTGCGTTAGAGTGATCTTTAGCAGGAAATTGAGCAAAAAGTTAATTGCAAATTTTTAAAATATCTGCATAAAAATTCTTTAATTATCCTGCCGCGATGTTAATGCTTTCTAAATACTGGTGAAATAACGAGCACCTCCTCTAATAATTATTAAGTATTATACATCTATTAGCTTATAAATAATAACACTGTTTAAATGAAACTTTCTCAAAGTCTGAAATACGAATCATCAATATTGCAGCTTTAAATTTTTTTCCTTATTTTTGTAAAAATGACTTTGCCCTTTAAATGGATTGGATACATACAAAGGAGAAAAAAATCACATTACCACCAGAGCCTTTGCAGATAGGTAAAGAAAAATTGTGAAACAGCATCGTGAAGAAAAGGGGGAAAAACCCATTAAAAACCACTTCAAGGGTCTTTCTTTAGGGCAGCCAATGGAATCAAGGGTATAGGTTTCTTTGAGATTTCTCAGGTACACAAAAGAAAAAAATCTTTAATTCAATGATTTCATAGAATGGAGTAGTTTTTAATTTGAAGCTCAAAAAGAGCAGAGATAATGTGATAAAGAGTACAGTAGGTAAAACAATTTACAACTCGAGGTTTTATTTAATTTTAGTAAATAAGGTTAGAATAAATTATGAAGTTCAGGAAGTTAAATTAATTTCAAATGTAAAAAGTATAAATATAACTTCAACAAATCAAAGATAAAAATAAAATTATATTGAACATCATGAAACAATATAAAAACAATCATACTTGGACAATCTCGTTATTGGTGCCTACGAAGGTATTTAGAGCACTTTCATCTGATGAAATTCAGATTTTCAAATAACCAGGCTGATCACATCTTCGAAATGCAAGACGATAAAGAAAGTGATTTTGATTAATAAACTTAATCAGAAACACGTATCAAGTTCTTGCAGATATTAATCAGAATTTACAGTACGTATGGTTTTGAAATTTTCTGTGTTTTTCATTCTAAACATTTATCATTTCAGCAATTTAATACAGTGCTCCTCTATATAACGGGATTCTACATAACGCCAAATTTATAACTTCTTTATATGGACTTGCAGTTATAAATTTGGCGTTATGTAGAGTACCGTTATATAGAGGGAGCACTGTATATGTTTCTATAAGATTTATAAGCAAATTTATATACTTTAATTTCTTCAAAACACAAAATTATAAGCGTGGTTCAGTAAAAACATTGGAAACTCGTTTTTGTCACATATGAGGTTCTTGCATGTACACACAGAATTGTATTTATGTAGTGGGATATTAATTGAACATAGTTTTGACTTCAGTTATAATAACAGAAATAAAATTACAATAAAATTGTGAAAAAAATAGTTGCTATAAATACAGCAAGAGGATAATAATATATAATAACGTCAAATATTATTTACTTTTTTATACTTTAAATTCAGATTAAGGTAATTTGCGCGAGAATTTTTACCTGGATAATTCCATCATTTAGTTTTTGATTCTTCTAGGTCTAGATACGCATAACTAGAAATTAAATTAAGGCATTTTTAATACTTTCTCCAATTCTAAGCCAGTTGCTGTTATATTCGAAACGAAATCGGCGTCATAATTGAAAATAGCAATTTATTCATTTTTTAGAAATCACTTTCGACTGCATTTTTTAACTTTTCTATCCCAAGGGTTACAAGTTTTTGAATCTTATAAATGTAATTTAAAACCTCTTCTAAAGGGAACGAGAAATTTAGATTTACTCAAAAAATCGTAGCCAGTAAAACATTAACGGAGGAAAAACTTTCGACCTTAAATAAATAAAGCTCGAACTGATTTCGATTTGAAACTAGAAGCCGGGTTCATGATTTATTCAGTTTCTCCAAATAACTAAAAAAACTCATACAAGCATCATCAAAAATTATACAAAACTTGATCAGGGTTAAACTTTGGTATCTAGCAGAAATGACACTTTACAACTTTATTCCTTATTTTTTTCCCCCCTCTTCTCTTTTTTTGATCTGCGCAGCTTAACATGTCATTTAAATAACTTAAAAATGTTGAAGGTAGGAAAGTGAATAAAAAAACTTTTCTCCCCAAAGTCTTAAATAGAGATGATCTGTTTGCTTTGTAGGGGTCGAGGTAAAAATCCCTTCTTAACTTGGCGACATTACGACGACTCTTTCGGTCTTTGCATTATTCAGCGTCATTATCACTCGCAAAATGGAGTGAAACTTTACAGATTATTTTTTATGATTGTTTAACTTAAGAAGTCGCAGCACCTCGAGAGACTCACATCAAAATGTCTCTCTTTCTTTTTTCTTTAATTCCCTTGTTCGTTTTTACAAGAATGACGGGGGCGAAGTGAGAAAATTTTTTCCATTTTGTAATTTACTTAATGTATGTTAAGGCAATATGCATGCATGGCAAAAAAAAAAAAAATGGAGGATTGTTGGAGGAGAGATTTATCCTCCAATTATTTTTTTTTCAAGACCACAATTTAATATAGGACCTTTGAACAGGGCATGGGAGACCCCTGTAATGACTCCAAAGATGCTATTTCTATGGATTATTTTATGAGATGAACTAAAACAAGATACGCTTTGAATATTAGTGCATAAAAGATAAAAGGGGAAAAGAAAAAGTGAAACGTGCAAAGATGCTCTCCGTCAGAGCCAAGAAAGCGAAATGAAGTGATTAAAGAGGAGTGCTCCAATTTTTATTATTTCTTTAATATTTAACAGGTCCTAAGAAACAGAAGGAGAAAAGGGCCAAATATATAACCCCGCTAAAAACTTGTTCTGTTTTTGTTATTTCGAATGCTGCGACTTCTCTTACTTACGTGTTAAATACTTGATATACTCGTACTGGGAAAAGTTGTTTCCTGGAATCAACAAGACTGGATTATTAGCGATGGGGAATGAGGACAGGTGATTCTGTTCAAGAAAACCCCTTTTTCCCAACAAAGAAGAGACCCGAACCCCGACCTAACCATTCTGCCCGGATCACGGAGATTCAGACCTTCAATCGAATACACAACTCCTAAAAAAGGAATCATAAGTTTTTGAATTCACAATCGACATTTTAAGGAATTCGAGCTTAATTTAACCAACGAAACTGGTAGAACTGGAAAAATTCGAAGCAATAAGCGAAGATATTAAAACTGAACCGGCAAGACGTTCAAGCATCAAATGCTCACTCAGCAGTTTTTGAAATACTTTTTAAAAAACATTCAAATTTAAATTACATATCAGAATTAACAGAAACTAATTTTTTATGGTTATATCAGGATATCTCAAGAAAGGAATTTTTTGACCATGTTTACACAAAAAACTTAAAAAATAAAACTTATGATATTAACTCTATCTGAACTCTGTTTTCGCTTAAGAATAAATAAATAAGATAGGCAATACAAATACACTAGCTCTCAAATGAAATTTTTTAAATTGGTAATAATATTTCATTGCTGCAAAATGTTGAAACTCCGTTTCATTTCAATAGACGGTAATGAAATTCATGCCTAAATTTTTTATATTTTTAGCCGAAACATATTTTTTGAATTTTTGTCTAACTATTTTGCTTGAAATTAGAAAAAAAAAAAACATTTCTAGCTTAACCCAACATTCGGCTTCAATGAAATTCGATAGAAAAAAATGTAAAATTTCATTATCATCGTGTTGTTTAGCATATTTGCATTGCGAATTTTCTTTAATGGGCCAAATTCAATTCCAAACTGAAATTAATGGCTTTCAGGAATAATTTCATTAAATGGGAAATAGATATAGGTACACGAGTCTCAATTTTCTAATATTATTTTAGATCATTAATTATTAAAGTAAGCTCGCTATAATTAAATACACAAAGATATAACATAACATTGGTTATTTAAAAAAATTCAATTTTTTTTATTTTTTTTTATATTATATACACAATATGCTATGGTTGTAGGGAAATGTAATTAAATAGAAATGTATCAGAGTACAAATGGGTGAGGTTCTTAAAAATAATTGCAAAACAGTATCACATAAAAGCTTAAATTCGTTGATTAGAGGGACAATGTATCCATTATACTGCCATAATAATTTTTTTCTGCGACGTTTTTGTGCTTTTCCGAGAAATTATTACAGCATAAAAGAGTTGCGTGAATGGAAATAGCAATTAAAATGTTAGCACATTAAATTTTCCGAAAAATTACAGTCAGTTGAGTCATTCATTCACTAAGTCGTTCATTATCATTTTTAAAGGCATAATTATAGCGTAATTTAAAAATTATATATGGTGAGAGAAACTTAAAAAATATAAATATTATAGTATAACGCCTAAAATTTATCCATTCAAACAGAAAAAAAAAATGATTCTAAGTTATATTAAGAAAATAAGGTAAAATGATTCTAAGTTATATTTAATGTTCTCTATTTAATCACGGTACTTTTAAATAAAATTTAAGAGATACTCTGTAAGATTTCGTTTTGTTTAGTTCTGGAAATGTAGCGTGAAGGCACATTTTTTTCTGGATAAACATAAATAATTGGCTTGGATTCTCCAACCACACAGACAGCCACTGCAAAAATTTCAATATCCACCGCTTCTTTCATTCCTTTTCCCTATCAATTCCATCTCCTTTTCCACTGCTCTGGAAGAAGAAAAAAAATTCCTTACAACGCGACCAATCTTCCTTATCCTACACAGAGGTGGGGGTGGGTATGGAAAGGAAATTTCATGTTTCGAACGATAAGAGTTTTTCCTATTAGCAAACACATGGCAACAAATTACGAAGTCTAATTGATTTTATTTCTTCCCCTCTGGTTATTTATTGTAACTCTAGATCCATTTTCTAATTATAAAATTAGCACAAGTAAATTACATTCTCTTAATGGATTAATGTGAAAACAACTTCAACCTTTTTTTTTTTCTTTTGAAAGATCAGAAGGAAAAAAAGTTTATCTAGAAAAAATAAAAAAAAAAATAAGATAACAATGACCAGTTTTTAAAAGCTTTTATTTTATTAAAAGAAGATGACAGTTTTTTTTCCTCTTGATTTACTTGCCTTTTGCGTGTTTTCAAAGAACTCTGTCCCCACGAGAATTTCCACCGGTTCCTTATCTTGGGGGCTGAGATGTATAATCACATAACTGCATTTAGGTGTAAAATCTCTAAATGAACTTTATTTTTTTCTCTCCAGGGGACGAGAATTTAAAATTTACTTTAATTTTAAAAAGAAAAAAACAAAAACCGCTTCCTTATTTATGAATGTCGCAATCCGAGAATGGCACCGCGCTTCAACTTATCTTTACCGGAAGCTATGCGCTAAAAACTCAATCTAAAAAGCCACAAAAATAAATATTTGAAATTTATGCTCTTTTAATGACCGTATATTTAGTTATTTTATTTTTATGAACTTTAAATCAAATTTTTTTTTCCACATAAGGAAACCTGACTGCAAAATTATTAGGTTGGTGAAGATTTGCCCAAATACATGTCTATGTCGTCAATGTCGGTATGCTTTTTTCAAAGTTTTCCAGGATACAAGGCTTATTTTTATATATAGTTCGCTTGAAATATATGGACGCCTTATATACGAGAGTTGGGGCATAAGTCATAGCAATTATTTTTTTCTCAGAGCTAAGGGATGATATAGTGGAATCATTATTTTTTTCCAAGGAACCGGGTATAGTGGAACCATCCTAAATATTTTTTATAACCACCATAACCACTTTTGCTTCAGCAACGAAGTAAAAAGAGGTATTTTCCCTTTAGCTTTCGAAGATAAACAATACTTTTCAGTGAACAAGATGTACTACTCTCGTCCTTCAGCCATTCCGTTTACTTCCAGTTCGTAGTTTCATTTTACCATATGAAACCTTTCCACTTTGAAGAAATCAAGCTTTCGCAACACTTCTACGCACTCTTTTGAAACGAATTCTTTTCTCGCCTAAAGGCACAATTAGCTAAGAGGGTCTAAATTCAGGATAATATAAAAGAAGGAAACTCTACGGCCACCAGAAAATGCGAACCGCATTGAACAGCAGTTCCATCCATAAAACACTAGCGAGCAGGCGCTTGACGATTATCTTTGCAGCAAATTATATATATTATTGAAAGAATAAAGGCCTGGAAATGGTAGCGGTTTATTAATTGTTCAATTAATGTGACTGCGGAACAATTAATAAACCGCTACCATATCGCTATTTCCGAACCTTTATTCTTTCAATAAGTTACACAGCGATATAGACCAACGCAAAGGAATTTTACTTGTAGAATTGGTGAAAGATAGTGATAAATGATACTAGATGAGGACAATTGGTTAAGAGCATGTGCATTGGGTTTCGCCTGTGATAATCTGGCCTTTCACCCCTACAGATTGACAGGTTGTGCCTGTATGACACATTACAAAATGTCATATGTCTCAAGGAAGGCGTGCATTCGTAGTATGTTTCCACAACACTAGATGGCACTGTATTTCCTGTTGTTGCACAGAGAACAATGTTAATTCAGTTATTAGTCAACCGTCGTGTAAGACCTCATAAAGCAGAGAGCGAAGCAAATAATGTGGCGCTGGAGATAGAAAGAATTGGAGTACCTACCATGCTCCGGGCCCTTCTCCGTGTGATTTTGACCTCATACGGAAGGTAAAGGGACCATTAAGCGGTAGATGCTTTGGGACATGAGTGGGCATTGCAAATATTGTGGAACAGGAGATGACCAGATTCACACATTGTGAGGGAAATGGTATTCGGCACCTCCCACATCGTTCGCAGCATGTTGTGAACGTTCCAAGGGACTACTTTGAGGCCTTTGGAACGTGTATGTGCACTGTAATGATTCCGGAACATGAAACCTGTAATGTTATGCCAACTACCCTAATATACATGAGTAGCAAAATATTGGCGTACTGTTAAATGTCCGTCCATTCTTTGTTCTTTCATCTTTATATTTCACATTATTCACCACGATCGAAATTTCAGGGAGAAAAATGTAGTTGCCATGATTTATGCCCCAACTCTCGTATATTGGAAATGAAACGACAATCGAAAAGTGCATTTAAAATTGTTTGGGTGGAACAGAAGGATGCTTCCACTTAAACTCACACAACCTCAACAAACACCTGGAGAGAAAAAAACACACACACACACACACACACACACACACACACACACACACACACA
>JAHWFO010092776.1:6487702-6510392 GCA_023313115.1 Rhysida immarginata | reverse complement strand
CACACACACACACACACACACACACACACACACACACACACACACACGCACACACACGCACACATACACAGATAAAAGCCTGACGGGCCCACATCACAATAGCGTTTCAAAATCCAATATAAAAATCATTCTTAATTCCCAATAGCATTTCAATGTATATCTAGTCCTGGACCAAGAATACACAACACAACCTTTTCTGAAGTAGTCAATCATCTTTACTCTCTTTATCTGTACCAATCAAATCAATTATATTCAATGTACTGGGATTACTAATTGCTATATTTACAGTCTCATAGACTTTTGAAAAAGGCTGGAATAAAAGCAAAACTAGTCGTTTCAATTCATTTATATCCATAAGAAATATAATACAGAGTTTATTCACAAGAATAAACCGATTTTATGAAGCTACATTTTATCAAGTAAAAGCAATACACAATTCCAAGTAAGTCACTTGTATCTACAGACACTCAAGTTTTATTTCTTGTGATATACGTGTTCAATGTGGCCACCTCCTGCAGCATAGGCCACATCAAGACGATATGAGAATTCCTCCCAAATAAAACTGAGCGCAGCGTTCTGTTGGCAAATATTCAAAACTTAGAAACCCGCTTTTTGCAATGCTATGCGACTCATTCCGTAAAGTCGCATGGAAAATAGGGCTTGAAAACCGATTCATTCTTTTTGAATAACCCTGTATTATGTATGATCAATACAGTCACTTAAAGTACTTCACAGAAATTTTTCATCCCTTTCATACATAAGGAAGGCTTCACAGAAGAAAGGCCTTTAAGAAGACTTGCATCGGAAGTTCTGGCATTATCTTGCTAGACGCAGAAGTTGCCTTCATTCAGGCCGGTGTGCAAGACTTGTTACACAAATTGGTGAAATATCATCAGGTCATCGTTTCGTGATAAAGCACACCAAATTCCAGATATTTCTGCGCTATCTGTGTGGATGAGGCATAGTAAGTATTATTCAACGTGTAATAAGCCTCAAAGAACATTCATGAGTTATTCTTTAAGGTAACCCGCCTTGCGAACTAGGTAACTGGTCTAACCAGCCCAAAGGGTATGCAGAGCGTAATCAATTAGTTAGGGTATAGGCGCGATTAGCCGAAGATTTCTGGTTTGAGTCTAACAGTAAGCTGTGAAATTTTCTTTCCTATTTTCATCAATAAAATAAACCTACTGACCAGGATTCCAGATTTACATATTTATCATCACATTTGAAGAGAACGCATTTCTATGCAGATGAACTTCTACGTTTTTTGCTTCCCTTTAGGAAGAACACCAGATATACCATTTTCTTATTTTATTTCTTAGAAGGTAAAAACGAAAAGTTATCAAAAGAGAATTCGTAAAAAGGCCATCTTTCGACGAAATAGCTATCAATAAAAGATGTGGACTCCAGAAATGAAAGGGGAAAACCCATCACTAAACCGAGAATGTTCAATAGAACAGCCGATTTGTCGTTCCATTCTTTTCGGCTATAGCATCGCTTAATTCAAAAAGAATGGAGGAAAAGAGAGAGAAAGCCGTGCGGGAGTGGGCAAATAGGTGGGTAGGTAGAGGGTTAGAATGGTCCACTTCCAATATGTTGATCAATTCCAATCATGTCAGCGTCGGCGAGCGACTCTTGGCGTTGCCATGGTTTCCTGAGGCCTTCCAATCCCTGTGTAAACAAAATGGATCCTCCCCGCCCCTCAACGAATATACTCGAGGGAGCGTGGTCGCCAAGCATCAGGTGATTAAATTGGTCCTGTTGGAGGGACCACCTGCGTTTCGACCGTCCCACGCCCGCCCACCCTTCCCATTCTAATGAATTCGGCCGTCCCTGCTTGATCAGCAATGGATGAGTCCGGCCGAGGCTCTGTCATGTCATCAGCCGAGACGACACACCGCGACTCATTTCCGCCGAGCTCCCGAGCGGGCAGTCAGCTCTAAGTCGCGACTGAAACGAAAACAAGCAAGCACGGTCATCAGACCAAGATGGCCCGTCAAAAATTGTTATTTCCACGAATCCACTTCCCCCCCAAAATACACAATCACGAAAAACGCTCTCTATTTACATCCTGTAATAGAATCGTTCGCACTCGGACTTTGTGGAAGACTTCATCACAAAAAAAACTCGAAATAAAGATGCACCATTTGGAGGAGGAGAATTTTTGAAAAATTGTTCGATATCTTCAGTTCCTCTAACACGAGGCGGGAAAAAAAATCGATGGTTTCATATAAGAGAAAGCAAGAGGGGAGGACGAGACGTTTCAATGGCCACTATGCGAACCGGTGAAAACGCAGGCATGCGCGCTTCGTTCTTCCTTTATCGTGGACAAAAGAGTCATCAGTTTCAATTAAGGAGTTGTGGCTCACGTGTTCCTCCGGTCAGGAAATCAGCGTTTCAGGCCCCTCCACATATCGACCAAATTGATTGGCATCCTTTCAGATGGACGATCTTGTATTCGAAGCACAGACACAAAAAATTCTTTCTCGAGTCAAATCAGCTAGAAACTCGCTTAAATTCTTACTTTGTTAATTGCATTATATTAGTTCTACAGTATTACAAAAGCGTACATTATCATTACTGGATCAGAACTCATTCCTTACGTTATCTCTGATGCCCCTTCTCTCTTCTGGCCACTTTTTCCAGTTTTTGGTGGAATTATGGTCGTAGCTCGAAAGACTTCGGATCCTTCGGTTATCAGACTTTGTACATTGTCCTTAATATTTTTTCTTTATCTGGGGATTATCAAGTCTAAGGTTGACCAAGTGAAGACTCCACAACACTGAACAATTGAAAAAAGGGCATTGCACCTGATTTGCTGAAATTGCCATAACTGTCTAAATTGTTAGTTGTCATACAATTAGAGAAAAAACAATAAATGAAAGTAATTAGATATATTTATAAATTTGTTTTTTTTTGTATTCAATGATATATTCAGCAATCAGATTAGTCCGCTGTATAATCCTATGACTTTAGGATGCTCATTCTGGTTTTTCATCTGATGCTGATTAGAATGTGAACAAATAACAAAATAGTTCAGGTGCTTTCTTCCTGGTTGAAACACGATGCAACCTTCGAGGTCTAATTGTATGGAGAGAAGTTGGTATTAACACTTAATTACCATAACTGGAGACATCTTTTCAGAGAAGCACTGACATATAAGGCGACAACGTTCAAATTTACTGAATTTTCTGCCCTATTGTGTGATTTGTTATTAAGTCTACAGTGCAACATGGTTTTGCAGAAAATGTACACAGATTTTATAATCACTCTATAAAATACTTCTTAGGTACAACTTTTTGGGGTAAAAGCGGAATCATTAATAAATTTTTAATTTGAATTTTGAAATGATCTTCTTATTAGAACCCGACATAAAACGACATGGGAATTACCATAATCAAAAACTGAATCTCCTACTGCATATTCTTGTGTCTTATTGATACTCGAAAGTCGCCATTATATGGTTAATCCTGAAGCAAGAGGATTTAACCAAAAAAAAAAAATTAAATCCACGCAGCGGTTTTCGAGCTGATAAGTTCCGTGGATGTGGTTGATTCTGCAGCAATGGTTACTATAAAAAAATGGGCACTTTTATCTTTTTATAGAAAACAAACGTTAAACAGGCAGCAATAGAGTCTGTCCTAGTAGCATAGAGCAGGAAAAAAGTTTTACGGCTGCATCACATGATCGCCCGTCGTGTTATCTAAACAAAATGGCTGCTACTCTCATAGAGAATACGGTAAACGTTCCCCGAAAAAGCAATCCATTTACGATTGGAGTAAGAAATTTCAGAACACTCGTTGTTTATGCAAAGAGAAAAGCCTAGGGAGATCACCGCGTAGCAAGGAATTGGATTATCATATTGATGTCTGTCGGGTAACGAAGATCTGGCAGAGAACATCTGTAATTTAATCATATAAAGATGCAAACTAAATTTGTATTATGCCAATTTGTTTTCTATAAAACACTGAAAATATCCACTTCTTTAGTAACCTTTCACGTAAGCGTATCGTAGACAAGGTTTGGGCAAAATATGGAAACACCCAGAACGACATAATTAGTAAGAGTAAGTCCGCTTTTTGCTTCTAATATAGCCTGAATCCGTCTTGGAATGGATGCATACAACTCCTGGATTGTTTCTAATGGCCATTTTTCATGCAGACACTGTTCAAGTTCGTTCAGAGAGGCTGGAGAAGGGTAAAGTCCCCAGACTCTGAATTGTACACTTACGCTGGTGTTCTCCACGTCCTGCGATGGGAAATCATGTGAATGTGGATTCATCTAACCACAACACGTTTCCATTACTCCCTCAGATCAAATTTTAAGCTCATGACAGCACTGCTATCCTCGTTTTGCACTGACTTGGGTGTGGCAAGTGGTTTGGCAGTAAGAAGCTCCTCCATGAATATTTTCTTCGTGAAGTTTCCTCCGCAATGTTTTTGTGGAAAAGGGGTGCTGCAAATGCAGATTGAGCTCTGTGGAATTCTTGATGCCTTCCTGCCCTCCGTCAGTTAATATCGGTTTCCTCCCACTGTTGCGTTTTATAGACGATATTTTCCCAGTAACACTATAAGCAATCATTACCTTAGTATAGTAGCTTTCGATACTCCAAATAAAGGGCGACTTTTGAACTGACGCTCTAGCTAGGCGGGCTTCAACAATCTGCCCTCGTTGGAAGTGTGTCAGATCTGACGTATGGCCACTCAACTAAACATCAGGATACTGATAGGCATAGCGAATTAAAAATGTACTTGGATGGAGTCCACACAAACTAGGGAAAACGAAAGATGATCATTACACAAAGTAGTATGGGCAAAACATTAGTACAGCATGCGCAGGAATCAGTCGGACATGGCAGTATGCAAAACGGGACAGCAGTGGTGTCACTAGTTTGTCCAACACTTCTATTTGTTGGTTATTCAGCGATCTCAGTTTAATGAGTCTTTTTAATAAGATATGATGCAGCTCATCTAAAAGAAGAAAAAAAAATGACAGAATATTCAGTTCTAGAGCATTTACTCTATTCGACCAAATTTTAACGTGTAATAATAGAACGAAAAAAGAAAACTCTCAACGAAAATTTATAATTTCCAGCACGTCTCCCTAGACTAATTGTGTGAAGGTAAAGTCCCTTTCGTACACCGCCAAACACTAGAAATATTTATTCAGCGGCAGAGAATATTACTGCTCGAAGAATATGCAAAGAAGAATACGAGGTAGCGATCTATACTTTAAGAGCCTCCAACCCAGCGCACATCTTGCATTTCATCACCGAGAATTTCCATGATGTTCATATGGCAAGGAGACATTTAATGAAAAATTTAACATAATTTTATAGTGTGTAAAATGAGGAAGAAGGTAGAGTGCCTATTTTTTCCCCCCTCACTCTCTTTCTTTTCCCTTCTTCGTCGACAGCGGCGCCCTCGCTCGGAGACATAAGGTAAACCGTCTCGGCGGCCAAAACCGATTCTCAATTCTAATTTTCTCCAGGTCTCACTCTCTCTGGAGATTAATGAAACCGACGAGGAAATGTCTCCTTCCTTGGCGCATGCGTGCAATAACAGCCGCCAATGGGAAGGGCGGCGGATGGGGACATGGGCCCCTTTGGGTTTTGCGCCTTTTCCGAGGGATTTTCTCAAAAACTAATCAGCTAATTGAATGATAAAAGAGAAATTATCAGAAGTCGAGAAACATTTCCATAAAAATATATATAAAAAAAGAAGAGTTCGCGTTATATTTAAAATAGACCGTCCGTCTTAATTCTTTACCTATTCCCCCCTCGCTAACACTGTAAGCTAACGTTATTACACAATGCCGAGAGCTACTTTACAGCGGAATGAGGAGAAATGTGTTTGTGTGTTGAAGCAGAACACATCCAAGAATACAGCGACAAGACAAAGGACTACAATAGAGAGCGAAACCGCAAGTCCTTTTGTAATCGCATGCTCATTGTGTGCACTGTTGCAGCTTGATAAATGAAAGTGGCTTCATAAAATAGGAAACAGTGCAAATTAGAAAATGTTGTGCGAATTAGAAGTAGTAAATTTTTGACAGATAAAAGTATTGTAAAACGAAAACGTAAGAAATATGGTGACACTAAATATTATTCAGAATAAGGAATCACACGAGAATTATGTTTAAATTAGCTTAACATAATGTTTGCGGCATTGCCTCTTCCCTTATAAAATACGGACTTGTGGCTATAATTATACAGGAAAAGTCTTAAGCTTAACGAAATCTACGTTAGTTATAAAAATAAGGCAACCGATCAGAATGTCTTTGCTATTTACGTCATTGCATGTCACTTGCAAATGAGATTCATAATGCAATCGGCCATAGAGGGTGAAACAGAATGAGAGAATGGCCATTTAATCTTTTGGTACCTAATTATGGCATTAATGACTTAGGCTCTATTAATTAAGTTATGAGTAGTAAAACTTGAATGTAAGAAAATTTATTCTTCATTTTAAAATTATATTTGATTGCTAAACTATCTGAATCTGCAGAGTGCAAATAAATTTTTATTATTGATGAAAATAGAAAATTCCACAGCCTGGACTCGAACCAGGAACCTTCAGCTAATCGCGCTGACGGAACCAACCAGATAAGCTACTATGAACATGGGAGCATTACGCTATCTAGATGTCCTCAATGGCTCAATTGCTTAAACATCTGAGGTATGGCGTGTAATAAACCTTCATCAAACATTCACGAGTTATTCTTAAATAAATTTTTGTGTGGAGTGCAGTTCTCTTGAGATATGTGCCCTCTTTCGTTACAAAAGAAAAAAATTTTGATTTGTTAAAATGCCACCAAGGCAAACGAAATTTAGATTTACAAATGCGGAGGCAATTGAGAGCCGTGGGACAATTTAACTTCTTCTGCGAAGATCTTTTTATCTCTGATATCATCATGTGACCAATTTATAGCTTGTTTGGAACAAAGCCTTACCCTATGGATAACTCTAACGTGACTTTTCAACATACGGAAAAATTCACTGCCGTAAAATATTTATCTAGTTTTACGTTATGCCGCTATTCACCAACAACTATGTTATAGATATCTCGTGAAATATTACTTCAGAGCGTCACTAATAAAATTGATTCTGTGTAGATTATAATTTAATAATAATCAACGCAAAACTTTTCTTTAAATAGATTCTTGGTAGTTATAAAGAATGTTTCGTTTTGTATGTGCAATAATTTCTTAAATAGTTGATTAATTATTTTAATTTTCGAGAAAATATGTTCTATAGCTTTCAGTAATAGTAACATTAACCTATGAATGAAATCTGTAGGCAGTAGATTATTTTATGGTATCAAGTCATTTGACAAATGTGCATCATTCTGGATGGCGTCAACCTATAGCAGTGCCTAGTAGATTGACGACTGAGCCAGCAATGGTGATATCTACTTTTTTAAGTACGTAGATTGTACCAGAAGCCATGATCGCTCTTTGACTGCGACTATGCGGTTGTTCTCAACGTATAAAACGCCTGGCGACTTATATAAGCGGCTATTGAAATAATTTGGAACGAACTAGCCTAATTAATACTGGTCCCATAGTAATAATCTACCAGAAGGCAAACAATGGTGTATCGTTCCGATAACGCGCAGTCATAGAATTTCTAGTGAAAAAGAACACTAAGATTCCAGATTTTCAGCAACGTTTGGAAAACGTGTATGGAACATCATCCTTGACTTTGATTAGCGAACGAAGATGAGTACGTCATTTCAAAGTTCATATTACGGACAATACTGATCGACCCCGTTTGCACTGATCGGCATATTAAATTCAGTGAGCTGGAGATTTTGTGGAAAAATAAAGGGACTTTTAAAAGTAATTTGGTATAGAAAACGTTATTTCCCCTTACATTTGTCTCAGTAAACAAACAGGAATCATGACTTTTGGTACAGCCTTACTAAACGTTTTCCTTATAAATCAATACCTTTGATGTATGGAATTCATTACCATTTATGAATTAGAGAAATGCTTCTGGCATAAACTATGCTAAGAGCCATGCGGAAAAGATTTTAAAAAATTATTAAAACTAAGATAACTGACAATTGAGGCAGTTGCCCCTTTCTTTTCAACACTTGTAGAGGATGATGATGATAATAATAGTTATCTATTGGAAACCACCAGAATTTTGAAGTCGAATACATCAAAAATTATTGGGAACATCAAACCAAGAAAGTTCTGGTAAATGAGCAGATCTCTTATGGGACTTTAGAATCCAGTAGACAGACATTGGTCCACAGTACGCCTGACAAAAACTGCTGTTGAGAAAAATAAAGTCTGGCTTATTGAAATTTCCATACCGGCTGATTGAATACAGGCAGCGGGAGAGGATCACGACGTATCGGGTCGTACAAACATAAATTCAACGCTTGTGTACCCAAAGCTTCCAAAACAAAAAGCCTACTCGCAACTGCTTATATCCTAGAGTGTGCAATTTCACCCCTCTTGTCCTTTAGAATTCAAAAAGATTCTCCATTAATTTGGATGAATAAATATATTTTTCAGAGTGGCTAAAGTTAATCCAATAAGCAATGTAATTTTCTTCTTGCCCAACTGCTGTTGTCTAAATGGTGAGAAGATCAGTTTCGAAATCAAAGAAGTGACACAGAATAAATTGCGTCACCTTCAAATTAATTGATAGCCTCCGGTATATTTATTGTATATGTTTCAATTAGCTAGCCCTTATCATCGTTCATTCAATAACCTTTCCAAAATGATTCTAATTTGTAAACAGACAAATTGGAACATTTCAAATTTAAATGTTATGCAACGAGATAATGAAATTCAAATTGGGTCAATTACTTAATGGAATTTAAATCATTACATTTATGAAAAATACTATCTAATTTAGGAAACACAAGCGAAAATAGAAGTTCCTTTTAATCCATCAAGAAAGATTTCCAAAAGAAAAAAGTGCCAACGTAAGCTGAAGTGAACCAATCTTATCCGTCAAAGGTGTCTATAGTTGGAGTACGTCGGCTTCGACCTTTTAATGAAATTATAGGCACGTGTATCTCAATTGACAGCACCTAGTGCAACGATTTCGCTTACATTAGCTGTAAAAGGTTATCCTAGCAGAAGACGGGTTCAGATTTTGAAGCAAATGGCTAAAGATAGCAGAGACAAGGGAGTCTTGCGCGGGTATTAGGCAGCATTGAACTTTGATTTTGATTTAATAATTCTCGGACGGTTTGGTGTGATTTCTCGTTTCTGGCGGCTTATTGCTGATGACAGCACGTGTGCTTAGAGGGGTGCCATGGAGACCAATGAGATTTGATTATTAGCTGCCAACGGTAAAAGTGACGACTTGTTTCTTCCCTGCAGGAAGAATGGAAAGCGTTGCATTTTGTTTCGCTTTTAATTCATGTCAAGTCGGAACTGGATGAGGAGCCTCCTCGAGGCTATTTACCCAGAACCCCTTTCAACGCTCGTGCATCATAACACTTCACCCTCCCCTCCCCACCTTCACTCGGATATAAATTAATGACAGAAATCCAACTATGTCTTCTCCTCTGTCAGAACGAGAGAGAGAGAGAGAGCGAGAGAGAGAGACAAAGAGAGCCAATGACGACAAGTGAAACGGCTACCCTTCCCCACCCACCCCCACAAACCTCCCTTTGCGCTGAGGTTGGCAAATGGCGCATGCGCAGTTTCTCCGCTGCAGACTTAACCTAATTTCGTTGAGCATCGACCTTAATTGACAAACTACTTGAAAATGCTTTTACAGCGATGCGAGCGCAAAGGTAGAGGAAAAATTGTTGCGACCATTGTACACGAAACAGCCATTAATTTGTAATGTTATTCATTCACCAAGAAGCTCAATTTGCAGCGACTAATTGTAATCAGAAGGCAAGCCGCCGAACTCAAGAGGTTAGGATTATTATGATCAGTGCGACTCCATTCGCCAAAGCTATAACTCAAAAACAAAAGGGAGGGGGTAATTTAAAAAAAAAATTCTAGGAAAGAAAAGCTTAGAAAGGCAGTTGAAAGCGCCACCAGTGTTCCTGGAAAAGCTGCCTATTCACATCGAAGAAGAGATATGAAAAGAATCTATTGATATGAAAAGATACAGAATTTATTGAAAAAAATAACTATTAAATTAAAAAAAAAGTATAGAAAATAATAAACTAACGCTCCTTGAAAGATTTCAAATGTTTATCTAGAGAATTGTCCATTGTCCTCTAAAATCAAGAAATTTATTATTTAATTAAAACAGGGTTGTTGTTTTTTTTAAAAAAACCCCAAACGTTTGGCATAACAAATGAAGATATACAAGGAATTAATATTTGTATTACAAGTAGCAGAGAGTCTTCTAAATTAAAAATAAATATCTCATAGAATTAAACATTCACATAAAATCTATTTATGTAATCGCTTTAGGATGGCTTGTCTCTATTTCAAATATAACAAATCTTATTTCTTGATATTTCTGAGAATTGAAAATTCATAGATTTTCGAATAAACGGACAAGATAACTCATCTGAACCTTTCAACATAATTAGAAAAATACCCGGCAAAAATTTCACGGTTAAAAAAGGAAATGACATTGATGATTGCTGCCTATTCCCATTGAGGCTTTATGTACCAAAGAAATTTCCAATGGGTGAAATACCATATAAAAAGAGTGGAAAATGGAATGTTCGAAGTTTTAGAAAGTTTCAAAATTATCAAAAGGCAAATGTACAACAGTTAACCACATTTTGAGCCACCCCCCAAGCATTAATGTGCCCAAAAACCCGGAAAAAAACCTGCCAGATAGATCCATAGATGCACTTCCTATATAAAGTAGATGCAAGTAGATGAGAATGTTGAGAAGGAAGTCATGATATACAGGGTGTTGCAGATAACTACAGGGCAGTATAACGGGAAGCCTACCCGCTCGATTGCAGGGGCCGGCTCGATATCAAATGATAATTGGGTAATTTTATTTTGTTAAACCTGTTTGTTTGGTAAAGGGCATGACCAATTGAGCCAAGAAAAGGGGTGCACGCAGTACTACTACTACTACTACAGGATAGGGGGTACACAAGAAGTAAACACACTTATGAATGTCCTCCGCAGCTAGAGGGGATCAACAAACAAACCAAAAATTCAACACAGGAGAATAGTAAAAAATAGCGTTTCACACTTTTATTATTATTATTAAGGTTGGCCGTAGAGCACACAGGGCCAAAGGCACGAGACGCAGCAGACCTGTTTGCTCTACTGCTGAGAAAGTGTCACCTGGGAACAAGAACGACAAAAACATGACAGTTTTGACGTTCACCCCCCCCCCCTCCCCGACTGTGGAAACTGCTGGCTGCTGCAGGCCACCTTCATCTCCCTCCATTCTGCCAATCGACCGAGCCGGTCCCTGCAATCGAGCGGGTAGGCTTCCCGTTATACTGCCTTGTAGTTATCTGCAACACCCTGTACCTAAGCTCTAGCCTTTTTGTTATACAATGAATCTATCCTGTTCTAATTTGATAAATATTGTGCGAGGGCTTTCGTTCAAGTAATTTAAGACTACATGCCTTGTTTATTTTGTTTTTTTAGTTTTCTCTGCAACAAACAAAATTCCAAAAATCTTTAATCTAGAGCCACGGATGTACATTTCGAAGACCCTAATGTCTTCAAAATGTACACACGCAGCTCCAGATTAAAAATCTCATTTATGGAATTGTGGTTTCTCTTTTATTTTGTTTGTTTCTACCGTTTGTCCACAGTTTTTAGCATTATACCATTCGTAAAGATATTCATAGCTTGACTGTACATGTTCACGTATTATTACATGTAAAAAAATGTCCAAATCCACTAAGTCTTATGATTACTTGTGATTTACTTAGAACTTTATTTTGAGGAATACTCTACATTGCTGTTCGAGGACGTTCCCTTTCTTGGCAGACACGGTATTTGGCTGTGAATTTGGTGAACACACCATCGCTGCATATTTTGGCAGGCTTGTGAATTTATACAGTACTGCTTTAGCCATCAAGATCACGTAACCTGTCCTTTCCTTTAGAAGCAGATGAAATGTGTATTCTGCTCAGTCAAACGCAAGGGTCGCACTTACCCAGTAAATAATGGGATGAAAAATGCATGAATAATGACGGCGTTATGAAGAGTGCGGCCAAATCTCTTAGAAAGCCCAAAGGTGCCTCGACAATTTGATGGTTATTTCGAGCCTCAAATGCGACAATTGCATTTCTCAAAAAAAAATGCTGTTAAGTAAATCAAGTAATAAAATTATTAATTTAGAATTTATATTTTTATTTAAAAACCGTTGCAAATTGAATCCATACTAATTTGGACTTTTTGTATCCCAATTTCAGGAACACGTAGTCAAGTTTTGGACATCCAATTCCTAAACTAAATTGTTACAGGATTGTTGACAGGCGTAGCTATAATGAGTAAACCGTCATAAACTCAACTGTTTTGTGAAATTTTGATCCTTTTAACGATTCTCCTCAGCCTAATCGATATTTTAGTGGTAAAACTAATTACATTGTACAATATTTGTCAGCAATAAATGGATGACAATAAAAAAGGCGATTGTACCATTGTTACCATGCCTACCAACATTTTTTTCACAATCCATCCTATGTTTATCGATTTTGTACCATGCGTATAAGAGCATTAATACTATAAGAAATAGGAACATTCAATATTTTGAACATATAAACTTCTTGATAGCCTATGAAACTAGAAAAAGCTGTCGAATATTTTCAGGAGCTACGTATTTTCAATTTTGTAAGAAATGAAAAATCCTTAAAAATTCTCTTTAGGTAGTATTTTTATCATAAATTACTTTTAAATCAATCCTTAAAACTCATCCCTAATGAGTGTACTGTAAAGATATTTGAGGATAAAAAGAAACTTAAAATAGCAAGCAGAAAGAACGAGTCGCTTTTCGGTCTCTTCAAGAAACAAGTTTAATGGGTTTTTTTCCTTTTCGGAAAGAAAATAACTTTCCTTCGTAATATTATATTGATTTTTAGCAGAAGAAAAAGTTCGGGGTGCTTTTTAATGTCCGATTCATTAGGTGATCTTACTTTAATTTCATTGCAGAATCATGTTGGTCCTTTTTTATCTTTCTTCTTTTCTTTTTGTAAAAGTAATAAATCTATTTGTTGTGCCTATGATTTGTTTATTCCCCGGGGCAGGAGCTTCGTTTCTACTTCTCATTAAAGATGTTCTTGAAGTTTAATTCCCTTCATTAAGTCATCAGATGCGATGTTCAAACTAAGCCTGATTAAGCGATACAGACAAGAAAAATGAAAAACAATATTCATTTCGTGAACGGAAAATGAACATTAAGGGTGGAGGTCACAAGTCTGATTGGGCCTCTCTCTCTCTTCCTTAGAGAACAACTTTTTTTTTCAAAATTTTTATTCCTTTATCATATGCTTCGTTAAAGTTTCTGACTATTCCAAGAATTCTTTCTTTTCGAAAAGTAATTACAAATGAATTACTTTTAAAATCCTTTTGTTTTCGAAAGCAGACAAAACTCTATAGATTTATTTTATATTTTTCAGAGAAGAGGAATTGTCATCTAAAAAGTTTAAACATATTGAAGACTACTTTCAAGAGCTTAATACATTAAGCCGATTACGTAAGATCAACTCTTTTACCTATTTTATTAAAGTTATTTTTCACTGCTCATTAATTTGTTACAAAATAATATGCTCATTTCCAGATTATTTTCATATGTTTATCATCACATTTAAAAATGTTTAAGTAAAACTTACAATATACACTATACACCATATATAGTCACTCCCGTCGAGAATTGGTTGAAAATATGAACCGTCGCTGTATTAAAAAAAGTATTCGGACAGTGCGCTGTGAGTAGGAAGATATGTATATAAAGCTAAACTCTTCTGTTCCCGTTATCAGCAAATTTTATGCAGATATGCTGCGTGTATGTGAAATAATCCGAGTTCTAGCGTGAGTCGGTCATAGAATGTCAATTGCGCAATGTTTCCATAGGTGCATTTCAGTTAAGGCATAGATAGAACAAAAATCTCTAAGGTATGTCGTGAAGAAATGAAAGAGGACGGTGTAACTACCAGCAATAAACCTTTCAGGAGAGCCTCACAAACTGAACGTAACATGATACAAGAGCACTGGTAAAAAGTCTATTTCTTTGCAGATTCCATTGCTACCGAAATAGAAAATATATCTAATAACTCAATTAGTACTATAAGACTGAGTTATTATGGTAGAGCAGGTGTACACCGTGAATTGGAAAAGTCGGGGTGTCTCCCAACGTTCCTGAACTGTACACGATTGGAAAGCTAGTCACGTTTTCACTCCTCCAACTTGATGGACAGCCTCTCAGATGTGTTCTTATGTTCGGTTGAAGCTTTATAATCCGTGGTTTTGCCGATTTTAGTTGGCGTGGAACATTCTATCGAAAATGCTCTTCTCTAAGATGCATGTAATTCTATACGTTTTATACTTATCAAACTGTAATGTTTACCTTAACTGAGAGAAAATTTATCCATTACTTTTTAAGTATCTCACAAATCTAAAGATAGCGTTAAGAATAATGAATTTAATTACAAAGCTGTACAGAAACCACGATGCACCCATATTGTTAACGGTCAGAGGAGCTTGAATTTATGCGTAATATCCAAATGAAAACTACACATTTAAGGTGAAGTCTCTAAAACAGACAGAAGAATTGAATTCGAATTATTTTTTTGCTCTTCTCAAGTTCCTAGCTAAACAGTGTACGTGTGTGTCGATGGAATTCGATAATTAGACGTTAGTCGCTGTCTAAAGGGAAACAATCGAGTTCATTTCTCAATTTGAAGGGCAATTTGCCAACAACAACCTGTTCGTGGCCCATCTTTCACCAACAGTCCACGGACTATGGTCTAATTACAATTTTTAAATTAAGGGGTTCAATTAAGGAACGTAAAATGGGTTAATTTAAGATTCTGCTTATATTAAAAAACTGGGCTTCATGAATATAAATTGCAGCAATAAATACAACGTTATTGCTTGGTGTTGTTATTTGGTCAAAGGCACGGGGATAAAAAAAAAAAAAAAGAAATTTCATTCTGAGCAAAAATTAAACGAGGCTAATAAGCAATACGAGGTAAAATTGAAATAGAAATTATATGAATAATGGATACAAGGTGTCAGAAGTAATACAATAAAATTTTTACTCTCCCTCATATTAATATGTCGTAATATCAGAATCTTTAATGGAGACCCATGTTCTCAGGCAATTAAACAGCTCCTAGATTAATGAATATTTATTACAGATTTTAAGGAAGAAATACATTTCTATCAGTTCGAATATTTTACTTCATACTTATCTCAAATCATAAAAAAATAACGGTACGGAAATTTAAAACCGATTTTAAAACGAGTTACTCTTATGGCTTCTGGGAAAATTTCCTCATTTAATGTGCCGACTGTATAATCTCATAAGTAAACATTTTTTTAAATGTATTTCTTAAAAAGTAAGCGGACGTGGAAACAGGCCCCAGGATAGGAATGGAAAGTTTTCTGCGGATTCGTCTCGAAATCACTTAAGGCGGCTGCGGACGTTGAGCGGCGGCCAAAAGTAAACACAACCGACCGCCTTGCACTCGCCCGCAAAAGGCTTAACACGACTACGTAAACACCTCCAGAAACAGCCAAGACAGACCTAATAATAATATTAATAAACCATTAATGAAACTTTCTAGTCTAAAACCTGACCGGAGCTCTTTAAGAATGGTAACTTGATAAAATGTGTACATTATCTTGAAGAATAAGATGTAAAAATTTAAGAATTTGTTTATAATTAAACATACAAGTATACAACTTTTTTAAACCTAAAGTAGTCCCTAGATGATCAAAATTCGCTTCAATATTGATGGAAGACCATATTGATGCAAATTTTGATCGTCTAAGAGTGTTTTGAAGCGTCCTATCAATATTGACGGATATTGATAGAAAATTATATTTTCTGTCAATATTGAAGAAAGCGTCCTATCAATATTGAACGTCTAGGAGGTTTTTGTCAATTTCCTTCAATATCAAGGTTATTTGCGAGACCGCGAAGGTTTCCTTCAGTTGTTTGCGAGTCGGCCAAGTGAGAACATGGCTGACCCACCGAGCTCACCCAGCTCCCCTTCTAGTGATTGGGATTTCACAACCCTGCTAATAGCTGCATATCGTGATTATCCGGAATTGTGGTGTGTGAAGTCAAAAGATTATTATAATAAAAACAAAAAAACAATTGCAATGCAAAAAAAAGCGGCTTCTCAGCTTGTACCACTCTTTGGACCAGCATCTATTTCTCTTCCTCTTTGATTTTTTCTTGTTCGCACAGTGCAAGAGTCAATGCTAGAAAACCCAAATCCGAATTGGAAAACATTTCGAAATTTACAACAACCACGACCAAGCAGTACGAATATTTTTCGCTGAATGAGTATTGGTGATGCGTTTTGGAAAATATGATCCTCCATCAATATTGAAGCAAATTTTGATGCGTTTTGAAGCATATTGATGCGCGCTTCAATATAGAGCATCAATATTGAAGCGAATTTTGATCAAAATTTTGATCGTCTAGGAGCGCCTCTAAATTTTAATTTCATTAAAACTTCACAAATAATCGAACTCAAAATTTTACAGAAATACTTCAATTTAAAAATAAAATTTAAAAGAAAAGCCAAGTCTCTATAAACCATCGCGAAATACAGAAGACCAAATACGAGTGTTAGCAATTCTTCGTTTCTCGTTCAAGAGCGGAAGAACTAACCAAAATTCAAATCTCATAAATAAGATGCTATCTAAATTAATTCCACATTAATTAATCGCAACTCATTCGTTAAACAATTATTCGTTAACCATTTCGTCTACGATTTTCAAAAAAAGAAGTAGCAATATTAAACGCAGCTGATGTAATCTCGCTTAATATGGATAAGTGACATGAAAAATCAATTTCGCACCGATCGGATGAAGCTTTGAAAATTTACTTTTGCCCACTCTGTCGCTTATCGTCGATAATTTTCTCGGCTACATAAATAGACTTATCAAACGGTTTCCGCTGAAAACGGACCTGCATTCTATAGACGTGGACTCCTCCCATCTATTTAACGGAATGTCATTTGGATACGAACCGATAACTTCATTACTTCTGAACAAGTCAGAGGGGAAACGAGTGGATGACAATTAATTAGTAATAGGCCGGCAGATTCACACCGTCGAGTCCTAAACTACATGCCACCATGATTGATGAGAGGGTAAAAGAGAAGAACGAGTCGTCAGCACAAATGATATTAAATCGGCTAGATAAACCTTTTCTTTGGCGTTTAGACAATACTTTCTTCTAGCTAATATTCCAGATTTTATACAAATATGGCAATGAAGTTCCCAGAATGGTAGCACTACAAACTTCCTTCTTTGGCGGACAGAAGGAATCAGTTAAAGAAAACACTTGCTTATATACGAAGTGCTATCCAAAATATCCGAAAATTTGAATTTTCCGCCCAGACCAAAAAAAGTATGACGTTCTGCCGCTAGACGCCTTTTGGTGCACCTTTCAGCTGCTGTTCTGCTAAATTTCGTAATCGTAGGTGCATTTCTTTGTGAGTTATTGCTGTTAGTGCTGCAACGTATATTGCACTTCTGAGAATTTCCGAATGGCTGACGCTAAGGAGTAACGGACTTGCATCAAATTCTGGTTCTACTCAAGAAAACTGGAGCTGAAACCTACCGTAAGCTGAAGGAGGCTTTTGGTGAGAATGCATTGAGTCAAGCAAGAACATATGAGTGGTTCAAGCGTTTCCAGGAAGGCCGAGAATCTGTAGAGGATGACAAACATTCGGGTCGACCGTCAACAGCACGATCCCGGAAATGATCACGAAAGCGCGTGAAATGATTCACGAAGATAGGAGGAAGATAATCCACGATGTTTGTGAAAGACTTGGACTGTCGTACGGAACATCCCAACAAATTCTAGCTGAGGAGCTGAACATGAGAAGAATTGCAGCGAAGTTTATCCATCGCCTTCTCAACAGCGACCAACGAGACATCCGGATTCAGGTGTGCGCTAGGCTGCGACTTCTATCTCTTCGCTAAAATGAAAGGACGACGTTTTGACTGCATTGAAAATATCCAAGTGGAATCGCAACTGGTCTTGAAAACCCTACAGCCTTCGGACTTTCAGGAGTATTTCCAAAAATGGGATATACGCTGGGATCGTGTCATACGTATTGGAGGTGACTACTTTGAAGGTGACAGCGGAAATTAGAGTGTAAGGTACGTTTTCCGCTTTTCAAGAGAAAATTCTCGGAAATTTGGCTAACACCTCGTATTATGCCATGTTTATCTTGTTTGGTTAAGGATCTTGAGAGTTAAAATTGTTTTTAGTGATTCTTCGTGTCAATTAAGTTTGTGTGAAAAAAAAATTTAAAGTACCGAAACGAATACCGAAACGCTGAAAATTTAGTAACGCGCTAGACCAGAGCTTATGTACGTTTCTTCTGCAGAAAAAAATTAATCCCGAGTTTTTGGAGAAAACGAGAGATCCCGTGTTACTCACATTACTCGTCTTTTCATCAGAAAATGCTACTAAATAGGATATTTATAAGAATATTTGAACTATGACCTTTTCAAAAATAATTTTCAGTAAACATTATGTTTGTTTTGTTTTTTTAAAAAATTTAATTACCCTACATCTAACATGTTCACTATCCCCATTTTATCGACTTCCGAAACAAAAATTGCTTTGAAATGAACAAGATTCGAAGAGGTTTCATCGACCTAACAGATTTTTAAGTAGCGGAAAAATGGAGCTATTTATTGGTTTTACCGTGTTCGTCTATCTGCCCGTCAGTCCTCTTCATATTTTCTACATTTTTTGACTAGAAGACTGAAATTCGGAATGTAGTTTACTAAGAGAATGCGTTACTTCACTATTTAGTTTGGCTTAGATTGAGGTCGTTGTTACGGGATGGCAGTTTAGAGTTATGATATATAGGTATGTAGTTTGGTTGGGTTGTTTGGTATTAACGTCCTTTTCAACTGCTATGGTCATTTCAGGACGGCGTTATAGGGGCCGCAAATTTTGCCTCGGAAGGGTTCTTTAACTTGCAGCCGGCAAACGACTACACGGGACCAGCGGCTTTACTTCCCTTCAGAAGGAAGTGCGTGATCTCAGGATTTCCCCCTGAAAAATCCTCGTCGTCCTCGGGATCGAACCCGCGTACTCGGGCATCAGAGGCGATCACGCAACCACTGAGGCACCGAGGTCGATATTTAGGTATGTAAAGGAGTAGAATTTGGTACGCAGATTCCTCTATGCAAGATACATACTGCTATGAAGTTTGGGCCAAATTCTCCTAGAGAGATCGGAGTTGTGGGGATAGGGGTCACGTGGTCTAAAGAAGTATTAACATTTTCAAAAGGCTACATATGGAATGTGATATATCATTCGATCGGAAATGATGGTTTATTGGTTTATTAGAATTTTTTGGCGTCGACTACTAAGGTCATTTTGCGCCTTTTACACAAGTTATATCTGTACGCTGCCCGGAACAAACACAAACAACCATGCCCACGGCGGGATTCGAACCCACGACCAGGCGGACTCGAGAACTAGAAAGCCTACGCCCTAGCCCTCTCGGCCACCTGACCGGCTCGGAAATGATGAAAAAGTGGGAATAAAAGGGATAAAAAAATAGATGAACTCAAAGCTTCCGCTACTTTCCTATAGCCTCCTCGGTGGGATTAATTTCTTGTTAACGAGAGAACTGACGTATCAGAAAGAAGCACGGTCTCGGACATTTGATTCATTATATAAGCGACCTAAAAGTTGTCAGGAAGAAGGCAGAGATTATTACTGAATGTTGATATAAATAAATATTTGTGTCTGTTTTTCTGAACTCAATCTATAAACTTTATTGTCAAGCTATATTTTAATATTTCTCTCGACTTCAATAAAGTTTATATCCTGAATTCTAAATTTTCACCACTCTTTCAAGAACACTCAACGTCGTCTCCAATGATTAATAAAAAAATCAAAAGCTTTTTTTGCGATTGAGAACATTAAGGCACAGATAGTCTAAGTCTAAATGGAATAGAGTGGTTCTAAAAAGGGTTGATATAAAAGAAAACAAGACACCTTATTGCTTGTGACAAAAAACTTTTACTGTAGCAAAAGTATCTTTACCAAAGGCTGCCATGTCACTGCGACATTCAAAAAATATCTGGATATCTGTCATCGATTAGCAGTTACAAATACGTAAGTAGTCGAAGTAATCGAAATATAAATTGCAGGGCCTGAGAAGGAATAGGTTTAAGCATACATTCTAGGTTGTATTCTTGAATAAAGTGAGAGATCCTTAATTTCTGAAAGCTTTTATACTAAAACGTTCTTAAATGAATCTGCCAATATTTTCGTAAAGGAGATTTGGGAAGCGTTCCAAAGCCAGGAAAATACACTCAATTTCTATTCCACAACAACGAGAATTTAGGCGTATGTTAGTCATTTTGAATGATAATATTTGCTGCTTTAAAATAAAGCCGAAGCCTAACAGGCTACTAGTCGCGAAGGGTGAACCCAACCAGAAACGAATAAAATATCCGTATTCACGTGGTGGAATAATGATAATAATAAATGAATAAAAAAAGGAAGTTCTTGCTGAAGAATAACTTGGCTGAAGAGGGCCAATAGCTCGGCTTTCACTTCATATATTCATCAGGGGAATGCATTATTGGGAGTCGTTCAGTGAAGAAAGGGAGAGGCTAATGTTGAGGCGGAGATGGGGGTGCTCAGCCTCTAAGGACCGATCCGTAGCAGTGAAGGTGGCGCTGATGGCCGACGAGCCTCAAGTGTTGTGTTAATAAAATTAAAATGGCCGCTTATCCAGGCTTAATTGCCCGTGGAACGCCACTCAACCATGATTTATTCTCTGGTTTGAAGAAACAGCAAGGTAGATGAAATAAATGCACAAGGAGAAATACGACGGAACCATGTTGCACCTTTCGTCCACAATGCGCTGGGTTCGACCGACGTCGTTAATAATTCACCTGCACCCGATAGATTATGTGGAACATCGACGCTTCGACTCTTTAATTACAACGACGACGTGGAAGTAAAGAAAAAGTAATAGCCTTAGCCTTGAGTGCCCAGAAACAGGTCTTGTAGATCGCACTAATCATTAAGAACCAATTTTAAACTCTGTAATTAATAAGGTTTTTTGTAATTAGCCTTTAAAGGTGAACACGTGAGAATGGAAGTGGATTGCTGCTCTTTCTAATAGCGCAAAGCACGATAAAGATCTGCAAATAGAAGAAGGGGTCGTTCTTCAAAAATTTAAAGAACGGTAAATTCTAGGAACTGTTATTAGAAGATAGTGAACTACCAAAACTCGTTCTTAAAGATTCTCCAGAATATTCGGGCAGCAATATGATTTCGTATAAACTTAGAGGAGACGCTGTTAATATGTACTTTTTTCTTCAATAAATGCTAGTATATTGAAGATTAGTTTACTGATTTTTCCAGTCATGATTGCTGAAACTTACATTGAATTATTATCCTTTTATGAATAAACAAAGCATTATTTTAAATGAAAAAAAAATGTCAAGCTTTATCGTGACTCCAGTTTTGATCTATCAGTAAAGAATAGAGAAAGATCATGGAAAAGAAGGAATTTGTATGTGAAGACTAAGGTCATCCCTTAAACTATGGATTAATAATTTGGTCTTCTGTCCCCAAAACCTGCTTGTATTAGCCTGTTTGACAAGGTAATTCGAATTTTTTTTTCACTATATAAATACGCACCCATCACACAGCACTTTTGGCGTCAAGCTTAAAGAACTTTATAGGCTTGTTCTTACTCAGACTCCCACTTTTATTGCCGATTGGTTGCTTAAAACGCCTAACTGTAGATCTTACAGATTATTTTGTACCAAACCTCCTAATATTTCTCCAAAAATAAATTTCCCCTATAACCCCATTGATGCCTGGTATGACCTCTCATTAGACCGTAAGCTTCATCAAAAGCATGTAAAAAATTTAATTTCAATTCATGTACTTGTGTAATCAACTTCAATTTGGTTCTTGCCCTGTTGCATTCGGGACGCTTATTTTATAAATAAATATCTGAAAAATTATTCACTAAAGACAACTTGAACTTGAAAATCGAATAGCATTCCCAAGAAGACTAGAAGTGAATAAATTCGAATGAACATCGCCATGATTTATTGCAAGAATTAAAAGGGTAAATATAATAAATTAAGAAGTAAAAAATAAATCTGGAAACAAAGGAACCCAGGTCTTTCTAAATTTTCTTCGCAATAAATTTCAATCCTTTAAGCGAAAGTATCTTTAATATGAAGCGGCAACACCCATCGATCTATGTCGATAGATTAGTTAAGCTGGAAGCGACTCACGTAAAACAACAAATCAGCTTCCTATGGTCGAAGAAGAATAAAACAACTTTCCTAAAAGATATTCCCGATTAAGAGCTGAATTAGCATCATCTACAATATCTAAAACATCACCGCACGATTCAAAATAAGCCAACAGAAGAAATAATCTCCTTATATCAGAATGAATAAAAAGACCACTATTCCACAAGAATTTCTTTAATTGATGGATACGTATTTCGGCAGCACTGCTGTCTTCTTCAGCATCCAACTATCGACCACGACCAGTAGAGTAAAGACGGCTCTACTGATC
>JAHWFO010092776.1:6405198-6482702 GCA_023313115.1 Rhysida immarginata | reverse complement strand
GAGGAAAAACTGATACGTTCGCTATTGATTGAGTTAATCGATGTATTGCAGAGAGTGAGAGGCGGAGAATAAAGAAAGAGAAAAAAGCATAAGACAAAAGAGAGGAATGTAAATTTTAAAAAAAAAAAAAAAAAAAAATAGCGCAAGGGGAAAATTTTTTTAAAATTTTTTTTTTTTTTTTTTTTTAAAAAAAAGGACAGAATGACGGAGTAATTTCCTTTGTAACAGATTTCTATCGCGTGTAGGGAAATGATGATGGGTTTTTTTTTCTTTTTTTCTGAGAAGCGAAATCCTCCTCCTTCACGTCGTCGTCGGTATTTCTTGCCGTAGCATTTCCTCTCGTTTACTGTCCTTCGAAAAACGCTGCTTCGCATACAGCCAACAATTTCTGCTTTTATTTGATCTTTTCTAAAGGAAACAATTCAATCAAAGTGCACGTGCCCAGCGCTCTCAAAAGCTAGCGCTGCCATTGGAGGGGGGAAAAGGTAAAAACCAAGAGTCAGAGGAGATTCATAAACACTTCTTGCCTTTCGTATTGGCCGCGAGCAGTTCCACTATTTCGCCCTTGGGAGAGAAACCCCTCTTCTTCCGATTAACACATATTTTCTGGAGCAGCCAATGGCGCCTGCGCAATGCATCCTCCCGTGTTATTGCCGACAGTTCTTCTAAATAACTGTCACGCCGCCCAGGCACCAGCTTGAAATGTTGCTTTAATTCCAATAGAAAAGAAGGAAGGAAGGAAAGGGGAGTAATGGAAAGACAAGGACAGAGGAAGAAGGAGAAGAAGACGGTGGTGGTAGTGGTGGTGGTGGCGGCGATGAAGGTTGAGGAGAGGGGAAAAAACCTTTTCCGCTGGAGCCGACTTAAGATTATCGACATCCACAAATTTTCTTATAACTCTAACAGATATTGAGGGTCTTTCCGCGAACCAATTGTACTGTTCAAACAGATTGCATTGGAATTGATTGAGATCCTTCCACCTCAACCTCTTGCTCTCTAAGCCGCTCTTCTTCCTTTTATGGCACTTTTTTAAAATCGAATTTTTTTTTTTACCGTCACCTTAAGTATTTTACTACTATCGATATCACGTAGGTAACTGTAAGTGGCATCAACTTTAAACTGTAAATCAATTGCACTTTTTAAATAAGTCCAAGAAAATCTTAAAACATTTTTATAAGAAAATCGCTAATTATAAACGCGCTGAATTATGAATTTACGGAGGTAGGAATAGACTAATTTCTTAAGCACATGCAATTTTAAATCTAACGAAGGATCATTTATAAGATTTCTTTCAATTGAATATTAACATTTTCCCCATAGTATTTGATAGATTTGTAAACATGGCAAAGTATATTTGAATAAAGAATGGTTTAAGTTATTACAGCCGATTGATCTTCTAGAAAGAAAATAAAAACTGTATCCGTTTAGATAATAAATGTCGCTTTTTGAATTACTAATCATAACTTAACAAAGTAAAATTTTATATTTCATTTCTATAACTAAAGAAAACTAAAAATGATAGTTAAATAAAATAAAATTATAAAATTCATGATGCTGGTTTTGTTCCCAATAGAAGATATTTTAAATATATAATTTTTGGTAAATGGTTGATTAGTTGCGCTCCAGGTGGAATTGGAAGTCGCGAGATAATCATTTTTTATCAACATTACAACTGAATAAAACTACTTTCAAAAGCTCTATGTCTTCAATATAAACTTGTTAAAGATGCTGCTCCAATAACTATCTATGAATCTGCAAGAACAGTTTGCCAAATGACAATTGCTTTAACAGCATCTTTAACAAGTTTATATTGAAACAAGAATTTTTACAAGTGTGTGGTCTCTGATGAGCATCATTCATTTAGAATTCAGTTGTGACATTGCTAAAAATGAGAATCACTGAAACTTTCAATTCCATGTAGACTGCAACTGATTAGTGGTCTTTAAATTCCAAATTATAATTAAAAAATATATGATGAAAAGAATTAGTGGTCTTTAAATATATTCTGCACGTGGAATCATCAAAAGTTAGCTACGTGCATTTTGATCATCACAAGACATCATCCAAGACCAGTTCCTCCAAAAATATTTAAACAAACAGTAATTCCCAAATCATCTATCTACAATCTTCCACAATATCAAGAACACATCGACCAACATCCAGATTCATCCAGTACTTCAAGTTCAATCATCAAGGATATCTTCAATTCAGTTCTTCAAACCCAGTTTCATCCAGTCCTTCTAGAACAGCGGTTCTCAACCTGTAGGTCGCGACCCCCTCGGGGGTCGAATAACGATTTGCCAGGGGTTGCCTAAGACCATCGGAAATAAGTTTTTTTTTTGTTTGTAATCTAAATTATGTAAAACATGAAAACATGTTATTGTACAAATTTTTTCCATTGATAAAAATTACAGTCGGGGTCGCCCCATCATGGGGAATTGTTTTTAAAGGGGTTGCGGATTTATAAAGGTTGAGAACCGCTGTTCTAGAAGAACCATCAGATATCTTCAATCCAGTTCTTCAAACCCAGTTCTCATTCAGTTTCCATACAAAATGTCATCAGAACTTATAACTGGTGATTTTTAATAATTTATTTTATTTATTTACTTTATTTACGATATTATTAATTAAAAAGGACATTTACTTAAGCATTAATTATCATACCATCGTTCTCTTATATAATGCAACTGCTAATTCTCAACTGAGAAAAACTACCACCATAAACTTTATTTATTTACTTAGACAGTTGTCACTGAAATTTTCAATTTTCATAGCGATTTATTCCTAAAATGTTTGCAATTTCTTGTCAAAAAGAAAATCTCTAGACATCACGAAATATCGTGTACTCTCTAAATAAAAACAAAACACATAAAGGTGGTTTCTTATTATTTTGGAGACATAAAGAGAAATATAAACAGAATTCGTAAATGAACGAGTTCATTTCTTCTGCTTATTTCTTCAAATATTTAGATTAAGTTAATCAATTTTTGTATCAGGTCTTGTATCAATCGGCTCGAGTTCTATCCAGAATTTGAGTTCTAAAACGCAACGATCACAAAAACATAATTTCTTCGAAAATAACAGCAAGTATAGCCATAATAAATTTAAGCCCAAAGTGAAGTAACGATCTAGCCGTTAAGCCTAATGGCGACCAGGGCAAAGCACCGGAGGAGTATTTTGCTGGAAAAACGTTCGACGCCATTCGTAGTGAAAAACAATTCCGACTCGGCTGGCTACGATGCACCATAAAATTATCTTCATTGAGACAGAAACCAACATCGAAAATTAATTAAAGAGCTTTAAAGGAATAATAAATAGTGAAGAGGAAACATTTGCTGGAATAATAAAAAGAAATGTCTTCTGAAGTTTTCCGTTTTATTGGTGTGCAAGTGAAGCAAATTAAAGGCTATCAGCACCTAACACGGAACTTAATCCTTTTCGAAAAAATATTAATTTCGGCCAGGAAAACAGTTTGCAAAACAAACCAAGTGCATTAAAGCTAATTATTGCAAAACCAAAGGGAAAGAGATAGAGGGGAAAAAAACTGAAATAATGACAAGGACGGAAATTTAGCCAAACATTTTCTTTGAGACTAAAAACGGGTTCTTATATTTTTGATGCTAATTAAGACTTATAGCAAATTTATTTGTAGATATGTTCATAATAATGCTTTTTAACTTTTCGATTGTAGAACGGCTACTATAATTTTGCACCTTAATACTCGAAATATATTAAACAAAACGAAGAATATAGTTCTCAACAGATATTCATTGAAATAGTACTTTACCAAAAGTTTCAAAACTTTAGGAAACTTTCTACTTTCGACATCCAGAATTTTCATGTGTTCAGCCTCCATTTAAACTACATGGTCCGGCCACTAAATTAGGTAGACCTTGTTAGGGCCATTTCTAGCGTTCAAAATATTGGAATTTGTCTGGGAAATGATTCAAGTAGATGCCGATAACGCACTACAGGTAAGGAGCATCATGCAGATACGAGTTTACCAAGAAAACTCGCTGGAATCACCTGGAGTAATGTGGCCTCTATATGTCGGCGCATTACCTTTTGGAATTAACCATCTCTCTCATGATACATGATGAGCATCATATGCTTTGTACCTAGGATGTTTATATGTATATTGTGACATTCACACCAGCATCTACGGTATCAAAAGACTCAAAAGTGTGCTTGGAAAAGATTCCCCACCCATAATATCGCGCCATGGATTCATGTTTCTTGCACAGTTGTGGTTATGAATTGAGGTCCCATGGATTCATGCTGTTTTCTCCGAATGCGGATCTTGCCATCAACATCAGTCAACAGGAACTTCGAATCATCCAACCAAGAAAATTTTTTCCAATTATCGACGGCGCAGTGCTGGGTTTAGCTAAACTCACAGAAGGCGTGCCTTCTTATTCGCCTCTGATAACAACAGACGCAGGATCCATCGGTTGTTTGTAGCCCATCCAAAGAAGGTGCTCTTTGTAGTGCGTTATGACGTGTTTCTTCATGCCAAATTTGCATCTGGCCTGATTCGGCTCATTGTGGGCAGTCTGTTTGCTTGCTCAATCTTAGCCCTCTTCCTCCGACCATTCATCTCGCTTGGCACATATCATGCCTCATTTAGATCCGTTAAATCACTTTTCTTCCATAAGTTTGTACGTTAAATAATAATATATAGGTAGCGCTGCTGGGTATATCTCTACAGATTTAGCCACGTTACGATAGATTAATAACGCGAGAGGAAGATGTACCTAAAAAAAATGGCTGGACAGTGTACTTATAACATTGTTGTGTACTACTTAAACTTATCAAATTAATTGAAGTTTTTGGATATTAGCTCGTAGTTACTCCCATGTACTTCGAGGAAGAAGTTCTTGCAGAACACTTACAGGAAAATATTTAATATCAAATGATGTAAAACTAAATCTATTCATAAATTGGAAACCAGATGATTTATGCATGCATCTTTTAAATATTTTTTTTAAAGTACGTTAATTTAGATTACTAAATTAGAAAAGTTATCATGCATAATTTTTAGAACATAGCATGTAAGATTCGAAGGTCAAAGCTTAAACTGAATGAATAACGGAAGAGAGCAGGAGCATTGATAAAATATTCTACCGAGAGACACGAATGAAATATGAATACGCACGCAAATTAAACGCTGAATTTTTGCTTTCAATTCAAAAACAGAACTCTCCTTTCATAACAAGAAGTACCCCTCGACTCGGTTTCTAAAACAAAAATTCAATTTAAAGTTTTCTTCTATTAAATACGATAAACAAAGCCCCGAGAAAGAAGCACATCTCCAGGGAAAACCCAATTGTGCATTTTTAAAGAATCACTTGGAAACAAACCTCTAAGTTTCTTGCTGCCATCTCGTGGTTTATTTGCTTGATAACTTCGAGAAAGAATGGCCAAAGTGCACGACCCGAAGTGAGAAAACATTTCCGAACGTTCCGAATTTTTCGGAGCAAAAGGTCTCGCTACGAATCAAATTTAAGAAATGTCTGGCTTTGATCATCAAACCCAGTACGCCCACTTCCACTTGCAGCTGAAGGGTTCAAGGGTTAATCAGTACACTCAACGAAGATTTTACCCAACAAGTTTGCTATGGAATTTAACTGATTTAAACGTTGAAATTCTTTCCATACGCGAATCAAAAAAAAAAAAGAAACGCCACAGCCTTAAAAGCTGTTATTAACGTGAGCGTTTGATACATTGCCAATCTCGGCATAGAAGTTGGCTCGGGTTCATCATGTATTGGTTTCGTTTCCAATAATATTTTTAATTAGTCAAACGCTCCCCTCCGGATAGCACAGAAGTTAATTTGGATCTAAATTAATGTTCCTGTTTTAAGATGACATTTCAGCAGGAAGTAATGTCGTTTCCGTATCAATTCACCAGTGTGCTCTGTACACACTTTGTCTGGCCTAACTGTATATTTAAAAATATTTTATACATTTCATTTGTAACTCGTATTTTTCTCATAGTTCCAACTCAACCTTTAATTCTCCGTAGAAAAAAAACTAAAATTATAATGAACAAATTAAAGTAGACAAATATATTATGACATCTCCAAGAGGAAATGTCATCAGCAATTTTTCTCTCAACAGAGAACTACGTTCCGGATTGATTTAAGACGTAGCACAACGTGCTAAGTGCAAAGTTCGCTGGCTTAAATTTATTTCCCTATCATATTTTGTTTGCAATGTAATATGAAACTGCTAAACATTTTCGTGTCATGAAAGATTACACAGACCACACGAGTCTTTGTATAATGATAATTATTTGCACGCAGAATTTCGAAATTACACCTACTACAAAGAGAGAAAATGAAACACCATGGAAATTTTAGGGTATGTTTAGAGAAGCAAGTTGTACAAATTCTTGCAGTTTCCGATCAATGAAATCTTTGGAAAATATGATAAAAAGGGAGTAGTCCTAAAATAATTTTCAGAATTTCTCAAGGACACTAAAATGATTGCTTCTGCTGTTCTAAATGAAAAGAATCAAAATCTCTATAAGACGACGATAGTTTAGTCCAAGAGATACTTTACTCGAAATTTAATTATAGAGAAACTTAAAACAACTGGGTATTATGGTTTATATGGCAAGAAACTGAGATCCAATATGGAGACGGTGGCCAGAAGAACGAAACGTGAGTATTCGCAAAAGAAGTAGAGCACGTAGATAAACCCATGTATCCGATAACAAGCACAACCCATAACTAACGATATTTTGCTGTGAAGATGGAGTTTTGGATGTTTCAGTATCTACGATAGTTTGTCATAGATTGTCTGAAGCAAGTTTGCGAACCATCGTCATGCACGCTTGGATTTGTACGAATGGCATATTGTGGTGTTCATCGAGTACGATATGGGTCGTCCTTCTATTATTACAGCGCCACTCTGCAGAAGAACACTTTGGGTCGGTAGCAGATACAACAGCTGATCCCTTTAACACGAATAATGGACACTGTGATAGCATTCTGCAGTTCGTTGCGTCACTCTAAATTCACGGCATTCCAAATGCCACCTTCCAGCTGACTTTTTTTTGCAAGGTGTACCCGTGATTCTTGGGCAGCAAATTCTCCAGAACTGAGCTCTCCAACGACCTCGAAATGAAGAACTCTGGACTTTGGTGAATACCACAGTGACAAATTGCCCAAGACAGTGTTCGAGCGCTCATAAACACAATGCAACGTCATTAAATGAATGTATCGCTCAACATGGTGTGCATGCTACTTACTAATAGGCATGCGTAATGGTTTGAAATTTAAATCATTTTTTTTCAGAATGTACGTCAAGTTTAAAGCAATTTAGGTGTGAAATTGTGTAAAAGTAAACTAGCCATCGTTCTCTTGTTATATTCCTAAGAAAATGTTTTTTTACAAAATTGAAAAATTTTAACAAACTTACATAAAACTGGTTAGGAAATGATATTATAAAAACCGTGTCCATGTAATTTATGTACGTAATTGAAAATTTAACACCCTAAGAATGAATAAATCCTAATTACAATAAAAATGGCTGTCTCCTCTGAGTCCAAAAAAGAAAAACAAAATTTTGCACCTGTGGGGAGGACAACTTTTTTTTTTCTTTAATTTATTTTTCTTTAAGATTTATAGCAGCATGTAATCACCGATGCGCCATTTAAAGGTAACTGCGAAAGGTGGTCATCAATAACCACATTAAGGGGGAAACGGCCGAGGAGGCAGTGCAAAGGGGAAGGAGTTTAAAAAGGCAGTTTCCATTTAATTAATGAGCCCACTTGTTAGTGGTTTGCAATTTCCAAAGTAGCTTTCATTGACAGTATCTCGGTTGGGTTCGAAGATAAGCATCTTTGCGTACACGAAATGCCAAAATGCGCTAATTTAGGAAACCTTCTCGCTTCACCACGTCCGTTCGACAAGATAAACTCAATGGACGAAAAGAAAAATAAACGGATTCTCGTCATCTGTTAGCATTCTCAACATTGAAAATCTCTTTAAAAGTAACTTTAAATCGTATTCACTTCTCTCAATATGTCCATTACAGATACCGTGAAACGGGTTCCGTAAGATTAAAACGAACAACCCGAACTCAAAATAGGTTCTGTACACATTAAAATAAACCGCACAAACTCAAAATACTCACATTTTCGTTAGATCATTGCGAATTAAAGTAGATGCAACATCCTTACTTAAGTAACCGTAGTTTATATGCTCACAGAGAATTTCATATGTATTGTGTAGTTAAAGTTTTCAGAGGTACCTTGTAGATGAGCAGCTGCATTTAAAAGTTCCAAATAAATGCAAGGATCATGTCGGTTGTGCAAATGATGCACTTAACGAAGGTGCAGAAATAATAGCAGAATAATCCACCGAAGTGATCTTAATAATTCAATGGAACAGTTTCTATAGTGCCCACACATGAAAGAAAGCAGAAACATGCACATGCGTATAAGTGCTTATCGATTGTAAATGTCTGCTTTACTCAGACTTTCTGAAACATGGCGGCCTCTATCTCGCCTATAACTCTGTTTGTTCAAAGAAAAAAACCCCATAAAAAGCCAAATTGTAACCAGAATTTATAATATTTCTTAACTATTTAAAGGATATAGTAATGACACAATAATAAAAGAGAACAGCAAGGCAATCGGAGTATCGTATTCAACCTGTCGATTAATCGAGTGCCAGATTTGTTTCGGTTTCGTTTCATCTAAGAGAATACCAGGAATAAGTAATGTTCCGTTGCCGGTCAGTTTCTGATTGGTTGAACGAGTTTGTTTTTTGTTTGTTTTTTTTTCATTTACGCATGAGGCATTTCCTTTTTCTTTCCTGCGGGGCACTAAAGGTCTACAACGAATGACATGAAAGAGGGAAAACATGCAGTTTGAAATCTACAATAGGTCAAAAGAACTGAATGAAGAATGAATCAGAGAAGGCTTTCCAGAATCGGCTAATGGATGCAACCTACTGTCCGATGCCAACCGTAAGTCCAGTTTTTGACCTACTATGGGATAGTGAGATAAATAACAACAGCTTTCAATGATAGTGTCGTATACTCTGCTCTTGGTGAAAAATGAGAAAGCAACATAATCCAGAAACGTAGTCATTGGACTTATGATAAATGGAAACGAGTTTTATGGTCAGACAAATCAAGATTTCTGTTACAACATGCAGATGAACAGATTCAGGATTTGACATATGGAAATGAATAAGACAGCAATTCCTTTAAGTCATGGTAAAGAATTTAAGAATGAACAGAACACGTTAAAAACAGTATCCACGGGTTATTTATTTATTTATTTATTTATTTATTTTTGTTCTTCCTTAAATTTTTCAATATCACTTTTAAATCTCCCTCTATTTCGAACACTAGATCAAACTTTTGGTTTTTTCTAAGACTTTTGGATCTCTTGTAATACATGATTTTCACCTGTGACAACTATGTAGAATGGTGTATCATATAAGGGACGTTTCAGGATACGAATCAGATGCCTTCATATGTGTAGAATAGTGTCTAATCAGCACAGCGTATATCAACGATCTTGCCAACTATAGTCATCGCCACCTAAGTTGAACGACAGGATGACGTCATTTCTAACGCCAGCCAATAGACGTTAACGGGAAGTAAATCGCTTAGCTATTCCATGAAACATTCGCTTCCGTTTTCGAAACATTGTTTTCGTATCTATATTTACTTTCTATTTTCGTTTTTTTTTAAATAGATAAATGAAATTAATAAATTAAAAAATGACGCAGAATAGTCGACTCGAAGGCAATTTGTTTTATATTATGACTTTTAATAGGCTTTGCACGTTTCAACGATATCTCCGCCTGTACTATAGTAAGACAAGTGCATCATGGGTAAAATCCAGACAGAGCATATTGATGAGAAGACTTAATGCGCATATCAAAAAGATTGTTCAACTTATATGGCGGCAACAATGTTCCATCTATTCATGGCTACATTTCACCCTTCTGGAAATAGCAATAACGAACACGACAATACAGCATGACAAGTAGCCAGCATAAAAAAAGAAGGAAAGAAAAACATAATGGTTCATGGAACATGCCTGACTTCATGCTGCTGGAATGACCTACACAATACTTAGATCCAAACACATGAAACATTTATGAAATGAGGTTGTTCGCAACATGCCAACGAATGGACCTGAGATACATTTGTATTGTTGTAAAGTAGACTTTCAGCAATATGTTTCCAAAATCTGGTGGAGTCAATGCCATGAGACATTCAAACTGCAAATTGGATGGAAAAGGAAGCTGGCTTTACACATTCTGTCAACTTACTGAGCTCATATACTCAGCGATTTGGAAAAAAAATGGAATTACTGTATAAGAAAAAGCTTCATAGTTAATATTTAAAGATTACTTACAATAAAATTATAGTAAGTAGAATTCATACTACTTTCGTAAGACTTTCTTAGGCCATTGCATTTTAAAAATGTGTAACAAACACATGTCGCTGTGTCGTGAGCAAAATATATACTTTAACACCATATAAAAAATATAGTTGCATTCTTAATGAAGTCGACTATAGATTACTACTTTCGAGGTAAAATTAATGTAATTTTAGAAATATTTTTTATTAATTTTTTTTGCTCTAACTTCTTATCTATTAAAAAATTACGAAGTAACAGGAACTCAGCCAACCAGATACACATCTTGGATTCTAATTAACGAAGTTATCTACTAAAGTGGGGAAATTTTAAATTAACAAGTTCTTGAGTGCTTGTTAGGCTTTTTATTAAATTTTTATTTTTAAAAAGCACGAAGCCCAAGTATCAACAATGCAATCTTGTGCGCATTTTATTTAGTTGATTATAAAAAAGGTTAAAGATATAATTTAATGGATACAAATTAATAGAGTGCTGGTTATTTTACCAAAAAAAAATTAAAAAGCCTGTGTAAAATGAGCTTCCCACAAAAATGGATCCACCTTTAAGACTGGAATTCTATTCATTCGAGTGTTTAAAATCGCTTAAAAACCTCTAAAATGAAAAGATGATCTGAGATCACAGTAAAGACGGCTGCGCCTTTATCATTCCTCCCTCAGCTTCACCAGCGTATGAAGTAAGTGGATGAAGAATTCCATTAACCTGCCGATGTAAATCTTTGGGATGAAGGCTTCAAAACACGGTCGTGAAATCTTCCACGATGAATGGCGGCCATGATGGCCCGGGTGGCGATCGATGGTGAGGGAGGGTTCGACGCCCGTTCTACCGACGACGACGACGGCGATTGTTGGGTTTGGGGAAGAAGATAAGGTGGAGGAGTTTGTGAAGAGAAGTGACCCCAGACCAGACGGAAGAGTGGAGATGGACAAAGGAGAGAAAGAACCGTCTACAGGTGGTGAACAAACGGGTTCGTCGTTCGTCATTTGTTAGGCTGGTGAACGAGGAGAATACTAATAGCGCAACAACATCCAACGAAATATTATTCAAGCTTTGGCGTTAGATGCACGATAAATTCTTGTTGGATATACGCGTTTATTTTCTTCTAGGAAATATAAAAAAAAAAGGAAACGTGATAATTTTAGAGTTATTTTAAGATATTTTAAATTACTGAATGCAATGAATTCTATTTTACAATAAAGATATACTTTAACGACAATGTCTTTACAAAGTCATCTTTCATTCTTTCACAAATTAGTTGGAAACTAGTATTCTATTCGGAGAATGAGACTAAATAAAAACAAACTTAACCATCTCTAAATCCGATACCACTTCTAGAATCATAAATATCCTTGCATTTAATTTTGACTTCAAATTAAGTTTTTACTCATAAACAGACTACCTCACAACTGGTTTACACCGAAAAAGCTTCATGCTCAAATGTCTACGATCCTTTTTAATTATTAAAGAATTACGTTTAGTGATATTGTTATCCCTTTTCTGAATTACAGTGTGATTATACGCTCGCACCCCAAATATAATATCAAACGAAGAAAAAATAGCTTATAATGCGATTTATACGTATAAGATGAAGCCAAGCTATGGATTCCATCTCAAAAATTTGGACTTATTGTAACCCACCATCTTTTGATACAACGTATGTGCCAAATTGCATTATTATTCTAACTCACCAGTGCTATCCAACATTCACACCAACAGCCTTTTTTGTTACTCAACGGCTTATTATACTCCAACCAGCGAATCATGAGAACTGTCAATCACCGTGCTACCATGGAAACCAGCTGGAGTAAAATTTAGGCTCGTATTGAGGTTGCTGTTAAATGAATTATGTTAAATTGGTGGCCCTTAAAAGGACTTTTTTTTGCAATTAATGCGAAATTAATTTTCCTCAGAAGAATCGTAATATTTTATTGTTTGAATTGTTGCTTGAGGACGTGTTGAACAAAGCGCACTTTAAGCAGGAAATATGAACGAAAAATAAAAGACCTGTGCAACGAGGCTAAGACAGCCACTGATTGGCTGAGGAATGGAGCCAAAATCTTGGTCACGTGATCTATTACAGGAGAAGCAGTTCTCGTGAGTTGTCTGTTGCCTAGACGCATTGCTACGTTGTTGAAAGCCAAAGGAGGCTACATACAATATTAAATAAATACTGTTCATACAAATGAGTTCAATTCATAACACGGCACCAAAACTGTCCCAGTGACAAACTGTCAGTTTTTCTTTAATTACATAAAAAATAATCTTTGAAAAAATTTTGTATTGCACTTATTTCATGCTCAGATATTGAGTTCTTAAATGAAAGCACCGGTGACTCTATTGTATGTATACAATATCAATAATGGATGGATGAACATCGCGTTCTCGAACATTGGGACAGTTTTGGAAGTCACTGTATATTTTTTTTAGCTTTTTTGCGTTATCTATTCTCTCAGAATGCTAGTTTAAGAAGATAATAACATTATTTGCAAATTATGCATTCTCAGACAGCCCATAAAGTGCAGATTTATGCCTAAAACTTTTAAAGCAACTGAACCATTAAGCGAGTAATTGAATTATAAAATGAAAAATATTAATATACGTTTTTTAGCACTCAATGCACAACAAAGTAATATTTAAACCTTTAAAATGAAAACAAATTACGGGTACCCGCTTTAATTATTAATTAATGTCAACAGATCTAATACGGTCTTCCTAATTATATAAAGCAGAGCATTTTTATAATATTTACCTCATGGGTATGTGTACAGTAAAAACATAAATAAACAACCTCATAATCATGAACAAAATCAACATTTTTTTTTTCGTAGAACTTAAGAATGTTCATGAATCGAAGAAACTCTACGTTTTAAAGTTATCCACTTTAATTAGGAATCGTTTGAATCTGTGGACTTTAACGCGAAATTATGTTTTTACATGAAGATACACAAGAACTTAAAACAAATTTGCTCTCGAGTTGATAAATTTTTGAGAAAACCAGACGTTTTGTAACTCTTCTAAATGAAATAAACAAACCAGCCAGCAAAATTCTCAAACCCATCCCTTGAAATAAACGAATTTTCGTTTGGCGCCCTCATACGTCCTCAAGGGAGCAAGGATTTCGTTCCAACGGCCGTGAATTCAGAGAGAATTTAAAAGCCAATTTGTATTCCATTTCATATTTTCTCTTGACCGGATGAATCTTCCTCTGATAGTCCCCCAAGAGTCAGTGAGCACGAATTCACTGGTCACTAATGGTCGAACTTTCACCCCTTTTTAATGAACCCCCCCTTCCCCAAACGTCGACGTCATTGGTGCATCGGAGCGAATGGAAAGAAATTTTTATGATCGCTATCTTTCTCCTGGCGCGCTTTCAGACAATTGGATCCATTGTTCGAGCGGATTTGGAATGAGTTAATCATTGGCCGTGACAGTTGAGAATTGCAATCAGTGCTGAGAATCTGTAGCCGTATAGAAATGGGGCAAAAGAGGGGGGAACCCTCCTCCTCCTCCCCAAACCAGTTACAGGCAGTCGCCATCTAAATTGTTGCGGTAATTTCATATTCCCATGGGACGAGTCTAATTATCTCACACTTTCCCGAATGTTAGTTAGTCTTCATTACGTCACCCGTTCAACGTCGCATTGCTTAAATAATTCCATCGTAACGATGGAGATTAACTTCGACCGAAAATTATTCGTTTATTATTAAAAAAAAAAACATAAACAAAAATCAACGCAGAATTGTAATTAAGGAATCAATGAGTGACTAAGAAGAAAGCGCTTCAAAATTTTGTTATTTAGAAAATTTTTGGATATTTGATTTGCTGGTCCATAACTTTTGGATCATATAAAGTTGATTCAAAAACATGGAAGAATGAGCATTGCGGCCTTCAGATTCTCATATGCGCGCTGATTCTTTTATCTTTTAACAAGCCGCTAGTATCTCTTAGATGTTCTCTGCACGTTTAGGAAAGTTTTAGATAACCAAGTAGCCTGCCAACTGTGAAATATGGTCTATTGTTCATCTCCAAACATGTGAAGTTTACGACCTAAATGCCATGAGTGTTGAAATGGTGAGGAGGAAATGGGTCAAATCGTTCAGTGAATGAGAATGTGCTTGAGGAAACGTGGAGCGGCCGTCGATTTAAAAATTCGTGAACCAACTGGATGGTTCAATATGCCGTCACTTTCCTTAGATTTTCTACAAATTTCAAAGACTCTTCTTTATATAATCTATCTGACTGTTTAAACTTTCGGAAATTCCAATGTCCTGCTGAAGATCTTTCTGAGGAGCCAAAACCAAGCTCGGGCTGGCAGCGCACTGCCTTTTCTGACGCTGAGCTAATGAGTTCTTAAGTCATATTATGACGAGATTTGAACGTTTCACTTGATAATAACATTACGTGAACAGAAAAAAAATGGCTATCTTCACAAACGGGTTTGCTCCATGATATAGGAATACAGAAATTGGTACCTCATTATGATAAATGCCTCAACGATGGTGAAAATTACGTTTTTAAACCGCTTTCAGGACACGCCTCGTTTCTTATTTCAATCCCATACTCGTTTTCGTGATTTAAGTATTCTTTGATGGAGTTCAGCTACATATACGTGGACCACTTACCAAGTCATGGCAAAACTACTTTTTTCCAGCGGAATCCCAGACCACGATCCACATTTTTCGATATGCAGCAATGACATTCAGACGTATGGTACTTATTGACGCCGCTGGATAGTGTAGATGTTCTAAGAAGAGAAAGCGATCCGTGAAAGTCAGTTGGTTTTCAACCGTTATCATATATGGATCCAAATAGGCTAGAACAAGGTACATACGTAAAACTAGCAGTGTTTCGTGGCAAAACACGAGGGAATGTGTTTCTATGACTTGTTTGAGATCGGTGGACGAGTAGACATTGTTAATACCAGTTTACGGCGCTGGATATGGGAAGTAGTAGATCATCCCCCTACTCGCCCAATTTGTCACTATGCGATTTCGATTCGATACCTAAATTGAAAGCTCCAATTCGTGGGAGACGTTTCCCTACCGAGAAGACATCACCAACGCAGTGCGACGCGAGATTACCATATCGGACAATGTAGCAGCTGATGGCATTCGTCATCTTCCTCATCGTTGGCAGCAAGCGGTTGATTGCCTTGGAGATTACTTCGAAGATTCTTAATCTGTTAATATGCGGGGCGACTATTGTCCTCAACATTATTACGATAGATAATTTTTTTTTTGATTTTTACTCTTCTCCCTTGTCTACAATACTTCCTGAGTAACCTACATAGCAGATTTATTGGTAAAGTATATTAGGTATATTATGAAATGTTTGTATAACAACACATTTGCCTGCAAAAAACATAGTTGCCATGACTTTGTAAGTGACCCTCGTAGATATCTGCAGGATATCTCAAAAAGTCTGGAATCATACGTTCTTTTATAGAACATGGTCTAAATCACAACCGTTCTTCGCGAGGATAATCTGGTGAGAAACGTTCCTGATTCTGGATGCTAGCGTAAACCAAGCTTTGGGTTACCCCACAGATAACAGTCAGAGATATGATTTAGACATTGTAATCTTGTGTTATCGCAAATTTATGTTTTGACGAATGCATAAAATTCAGACTTTTGGAAAGCAGTGCTCGAACAGTCTTAAAAGTTAACTATAAAACTTCATTTAAGCTATGTAAGTAATTTTTATGGCAGAAATAGAACTCTCGCATGAAGACTTATTGGACCATCATGATAATAAGGGAGGAATTTTGGAAAGAAGCTATCCGAACCCACTGACTTTCGTCTATTTAGCTAATATAGGTTGATTAAGCTAAGAGAAAGCTAAATTCCTCAGCCGCCACCACCACCGTCTTCTTCAAATATTCCCTCAGATACTTTTATTGATATATCAAAGGCGGTTTTCTAACAACGAGGCTGGTTTGAAAGATATAAAAGGAAACCGAAAAATATTTGTACAGATACCAAAGTAAATAGAGCATAAAAATCCTTTTTCTAAGCAAAGCTCTTTTCTAAAACGATTCCGTTGCTATTTTTTATCGTTCGGCATTTGCCGTTATTTAAACGAAAACTCCAATACCGATAACTTTCATTCTTCAACATTAACTTTTCCTTTTTAACCTAAGGAAAGCGTGGGCGAGAGAAATAAAAGAAGAGATAGAAAAGGGAGTAGTGAATGATGGGAAAAGCTCTCGTCGTTATATGTTCTTTCTCTCTGTCCATCTTCCGTCTCCATAAACATCGATTGCGGAAGACGAGGAAATCTCATGAAAAGTTCACAAGGAGCGACTTAAGTGGGAGAATCATCGATAAACGAATGATCTATTATGGATGAATAATCTTTCGAGGGAAAGAAAACAGAGTAGCAAAGTGGAAAGAATAAGGTCGTCGCTTAAGAGAACTTTTTAAAGAGTCCCTGTTTCTGAAGCGTCGTGAAGTTGAGGGATTTTTTTTTCTTCTTCTTCTCCTCCTCCTTCTTCCATCTTTTTTTTTAAATGGCGAGAGAAAACGACAGCAAAAACGACGGTGTGTCATTGGTGTGCGTGTTTCCGGTGCGTGGGTGCTGAGGGGGTGGCGAACGTTTTATCTCGCCTGCAGCAGCCCGCTTGGATGGCTCCCCAGCGGGAGTGAGCAAAACACCCTCCCCTTGCCAAACTACTCTCTCGCTACCCCCTGCTTACGAATCCCTCCCCACTCCCTTTCCTCTTCCCCGTAAACAGCAACAAACGTAGCTTTCAAGGAAAAATCACACGTTCTAAGTTTCCAATTACGACTCGGCTCTCCTCTACTTTCTTTGCCATTGTCTTCTCTTTTAATTTCTCCTCTCAATAATTGCGGATATTAAGTTCAATTGAGTGAAACGGAAATTTGAACTCCTCTTCGGCTGTTAAGTGCTCATGCACCAGCGGTGGATGACGTCATATCACCTCGAGGGAGGCAATGGCCGTCCGTGCGAGCGAGTAGACTGCTGACGTACCCAATAGCAAGTCTATTAGAGAGGTTCTTTAGGAGACATAGGAGACGGAGAGAAGGAAGGTAAGGAAGAGGAGAGAAGAAAAGAGATATGGTCGCAAGGGGGGGGGGGGGGGGGGGTATGTGTACGGTAGCAGCAGAGGTAGGTGGGTGGGAAGAGGCAGGAGAGGGTCCTGTTTCGCGTGGAAGAGAACGCATCGAATGCGAGCAGATAAAAGAGGGCGAAAGAAGAGCTTTGTTAAATGGAAGTTGATAACATGAGGTCATAAAACAGAGCGGCTTCTCCACCGATGCTATGACTCCCTCCAGGCTCGTGAAAAGACACTGGGTCTATCTCTCCGCTTTTGTGACAATGTCCCCGTCATAAGAATTAGAAACAATCACGGGCCTTGACGACACTCGCACCTGATGCATTTCTCAAGTGCTGATGATAATAACGACGACGAGGCGGAAGAGAAACAAATGCCCTCCGCAGTGTCACTCTTTCTCCTGCCGCTGCTACTGCTCTTCAATGTCTCTGTTGGTTGTCGTCAATGAGAACGATGGAGAAGGCAAGCAAAAGACTCCTCTCTTCATTAGCATTAAAAAATTTAGCACAATTTTTGCCTCTTGCAAAATGCCTCGTGCCATTCTAAGTTTTATCTGTTTAAAAGTTCGCATAAATGCATAAATGTTTAAGAAATGCTCGACTGTTAAACGCAATAATTGCTGGTAACGGCAGAGCACACGTAAAAACTACTTAATGGAGAAGAGACTATTACCATTTCCGGAAAGTTGCTTCAAACAATGTGTAACTCTCAGTTGGGTTACTGTTAAAGAGGGAGTGTTTCCAAATGACTGCAGCGAAGTCGAAGTGGGTTTGGCAGGATGGTGCTCAAGAAATCACGATGTCCAAATATGGCCAGATACATGTACTCTGTCACAAGGACTCAAGGAAACTACTAATCCACAACAAAAGTTTATTCATACGAATGCGCATTTCGGCAGCCAAGCTGCCTTCGTCAGCGTATGAATAAACTTTTGTTGTGGATTAGTAGTTTCCTTGAGTCCTTGTTAGTCTTTGTCCACAGTTTCTGGCTCCAATTCTCTCTATACTCTGTCACAGTTTCATTCGCAGTTGGCGTGTGGAAAGTTTAGCACTGAATTTGAACATCCAATAAATCACAAGCCCAGTACCAAATTTTATCAAATTCCCATTTCATCATTTGTTTTGATTCTGTTATTTACCGACGAGAAAGGAGTCCTACCATATACACAGCCTTGCTGAATGAGAGACATTTCCCAATCGATGAATAGGAACGCGTAGACTAGCGCATTGGCCTGGTTGGTTACCTGATCTAACCCCATTAGATTTCTGCCGTGGGCTGCATAAAATCCGGAATGCATTTGCAAGGGAAGCTAAAAGCACAAGACCAGGTAGTGCAATCAATAACACTGCTGATGTTTATTGAATGAGATCAGTAGAGGAGTCAGAGCATCTGCACGAGAACGAGATGGACACTTTGAACAAGATTTGTGAAAGTGAGTGGGACAATTTCCGTGTTCATCTGACTTAAGTTTAGGAATCGAATACTTTTTATTATGGAGCTTCGTGCAAGAAAATCATTATGTTTACGTTTAGCGAATCTTGAATACGGACCATCCTGTATACTCCACGTTAAAGTGCTGTGCATGACTCAACGCGAAAGCCTCACCAATTTGATCCGAATGAGAAAACTAATTACAATTTTTAGTCTCCATACATTAATATGATTAGTAGATTTTAAGATATTAATATAAAACATAATGATAGACTAAATATAATTTTGCGCCTTCCGTGTTCCGCTAGAGGAATACGGCTTCCTAGTAAAACTGTCCTTCTATCAAAATATCATTAAGCAGCGAGATTGAAATACGACACAAAATATTATCACGGCATGCATTTCTAACATTTTGAATATTGAAAAAAAAAAAGAAAAAGAATTTCTTAAAGTTCTTTGCATTCTATGAGCGGAGTATGATGAAAAGATCCTGTCACGAACGAGTGTGTCAGGGTGATGCAATAAGTTTATCGTAAGCCCCCGAACATGTCACCAGGCAAACGTTGTCACATACGCCGCACCTAATTATGTAAAACAGGCACGCTATCTCTTTACATGATAGCGCATCCAAATGCGTCTATAAGTGTTGAAAGCGCGCAAAAAACTCCCTTCCTCGATCATTTGTTATTCAAAAAATGTGTTTTCACAAAGGGTGCCAAACAAGTTACTGTTCGATCAGAAGGCGCACCAAGGAACATTTGCAATGCGTTTAAAAACCGACAGATGCATTCCTTGAGCGAAATGTGATGAGACGGGGGCACAAAGGCTCAGCGCGCCAGTTAATTCTCATCACGGAGTGACGACATAAAAGGCAAACCGACTTCCATACTGCGATACAGGAATCACTAAACACTGCGCATTGTAAAGAGATGCTAACTCAAGTTTCAACCAGAATGGGAAATTCTTTTAGACATTACATTACGTACAGTATATAGAAAAGATTCAGTTGCATTTGCAGATAAATGCAATTGTACGAATTGGAAAACAAAAAGATTAATCCTATTCTTGTTCAGTGCTCACCCTGGAACAGCTAATTCAACGTTCTCCTTAAGCTTACATCTTGAACTTACTTTTAATATTTTGATAAGAGTTCTGCGTAGATACGTTCAGTTGCTAATGTCTGAACGATTTCTTTACTTTTCATTTAAACTAATACTGTGACCTGATTCTAACACAAACTTGGGGACACTCAATCTCTCCGACCTATCACATTTTATATGAGCGAAATGTTCTTTCCACTTTTGATTATGTATTTATTAGTTCAGATAATTTTAAGTTAATTATGTCTGTCAATTCAAGAAGTCAATAGCTTTGAGAGCATTGAGAAATCCATAAAAGTGATCCTAATAAGCTATTAAATGCTGAGAAGGGCTCAATCCCAGAGTCTGTTCTATTTGATTTATTGAATCTTATAGATTTCTGGAATTTTCTCTTGTTGTGTTCTTTTAGGTTTTTCTAGAATTTCTTCTTGCCTTTTTAGTTTGTCCACTCTGACTGGCTGCTACTGTTCAACTCGACTAATGAGAATAATTCTAGCCATTTACCCCGATCCTCTGCCATCCGCATGATGAAATAGGAACCGCGATTCGTCGGACCAGGCGACCTTCTTCCACTGGGTGTCCAGTGACGATGCCTGTGTGCCCAAAACAGGCGCGCGTTTCTATTTTGCGGTGGCAGCGATGGTACCCGTACTGGCCGCCTTTTGTTAAACTGGCCCCTCCGAAATGGGTTGGGATGCTCCCTCATTGAACTGCGCTGCAATTTGTTGGGCTGCTCCCGTCCTGTTGCTGTGGATGATTCGTGCCAGTCGCCGTTGGCCTCGTTCATCCACGGCCCTGTTTCGTCCGGAGTTGTGTTTGTTCATCCACGGCCCTGTTTTTTGGCATAACTGCCATTCACGGAATACCCTTGACACTGTTGCACGGGATAACCCGAGGAGGTTCGCGGTTTGTGAAATGCTCAACTGCGCCCGTCGAGCTCCAAAGATCATGCCTCGTTCAAAGTCGGTCAAATCCTTGGATTTACCCATATTCAGTCCATTTCTACTGCTGATTGCAATTTGTGATCCAATGCATCCCTTTTATACACCGCTTCGGCCTGTTCCATTGTTTGGGTGTCACTGGAAGGCCGATCCATTTTCCGTAAGAGGTTTTTCTAATAAATTGGTCGTTCAGTGTATATTATTAGATAAATTTTATGGTTAATCTCAATCTTGCCGTTGAGATTGAAGGCACAGTCTTCGAAATATGTATCCGGCGTTCCATATCTCGGAAAATCTTTTGTAGTAAGAGTCCCCCTAACCCTTCATACACAGTCAATTCCACACCACAGTTCCTTCTTTTAGTTTCCTTCCACAAAAATTGCTTTAATATCATACAAGAAAATCGCATAGATTGTGATGGCTATGTTATCTTCGAACTGTACATTCGTGTGGAAAAGTGCTTTTAATTCTTTTTTTTTTAAAGGAAATATTTGTAAGTGGATTTCTTAGTCTGTTACTAATTTTATTTTAATATGTATCAGAATCGGCCAATAATTATGACAATAGGCCTAAAATTTTTCTTCAAAGTAAGTTAAACACATGCTGACATAAACATTCTGTATCAGGGCCGTAGCTAAGGTATGGCGAAGGTGGCCTAGCCCATAGGCGCCACTGGAAATAGGCGTCTAATCCAATGGATCACACAAAAGTCCCCCTTACATAGTTATCTATTTTATACAGTCGAAACCGGATAACTCGAATTCGCCGATGACCGAACAAATACTTCCAATTATCGGGTTCTACGAATTATCAGGTTCGTCAATGGGAATGAAATCGAAAGTGAGAGAATCTACTGTTATAGTATTTGAACGGAAACTGAAAATGATCAGGAATAAGAATTTTTCACTTCAAGGGGTCATAAGAAAATTGGGATTTAAGAGGGGTTTTCCGAATTATCCGGTTTCGAGTTATCCAGTTTCTGTTGTTATCAGCCATAGGCGCTTAGAGCAGTAGCTACGGGCAAGAATGTTAGTAGTACTGTTATACAGACAAACATACATCTGTACTTTCCTTGTTTATTGGTTTGGTTACTTTCATGTACGTAACAAGCCGCAAAACCATGAAGTTTGTATTCTGAAGAGTTACCGCTTTATACTTTAGGTGACACCAATGCAATTTGTAAGATACGGCAGACATGATACGGGAAAAGCAGTACAAGTGCAGAACACTCAGGTCAGATAGACATTACATTTGCCCTCATTAAACTGAAAGACTATCTGAAACTCAAGCTAAGTGCAAGTAAAGTGCTCTGCACTGTTTTTCATCTCTGCGTGTACTTCTAGGTTTTTAACATTAATTTCGGGAAATCCATGTGCATATATAACAGATAATTCTTGATGTGTTTGAAGAATATCTTCAGTTCATTTTGATCTTTTTTATAATGAATTTTTATTATACAACTATGGACTATCTCTATCGCTACGTTGTTTAAGAAATCCAAACTACCTAATATTACTTGCTCTAAGATACAAGAAGTTGCGTGGTTATTTACGAAAGCAAAAATTCAAAAACAAATTTTTAATGTAATTTCGGCCATATGCGCATTTATTGACAGAAGTACGTAGATACCTTCTGCTTACGCATTTCAAAGTTCAACAACAGAAAAAAAAATGTTTGGCCCCGGCGAAGAACCTTGTTACGTGTCCGAGGCACCTTGGTCTGATGCACATCATCCCTCGGCATATGGTACCAAGTTCCATATAAAATATAATTTGTTATTCTTCTAGAAGATTTTATTTCTCCCGTAGGCTGATGGCAAGGCTGTGTTTCTTGGAGAAGAGATGATGGTACGGGGAGCAAATGCGGTTTAATATTTATATGGAAGGTGCTTGCAGTTGGTTACAATCTTCACTGGCAAACGCGTTCGCAACTCAATAGTCCCTCGGGGACCATAAGAGAAAACGACCCTATTAATAGTTCCAAAACGTGATACCGGAGGGGTCTAAGCTTCGTGAGCCCACAAGCTAGCAAGCATTAGGAAGCGACCACTCGTGCTGCGAAAGGAATAGAACCGATTGCACTCGATACTCTCCCATTTCGTTCCTTATCTTCGCTTTCTTCTCCTCCATCGGCAGAAACAGCTGATTCGAGCGACAACAACCGACGGAACCGGAGTTACCAGGGAAACGAGAACCCCTGTCACACGGTCTGAGTGGACAAGCCACTCACGTCGATTACTTGTCCACAGTCATCAAACAATTAGAAGGAGCACGGCTGATGCATTATGGGTCGGCTGGTCACACAGCAATCATCATTAACAAAAGCACGAGATAACCGTGTTATTTCATCTTCTGTCGAGGGGAGGGTGGCGAGCGCCGCCGTTGCTTTTCACACCCTCCCTCGACGCCGATTCAATGCTCTAAATGGGTTTTTATTATTAAACAACTCACTTAGTGATTGGCAACTTGAAACCCACCTCACATAAAAGATGCAATTTAAAACACATTTCCTCGTCCAGGGCATACAGCTTATGCAATATTTACTTCCATAATATTATATTCAAATTAAAATACTAGGATAAATCAACCTCTTATTATTATTATTACTCTAAAATTTAAAGGTTCACACGTATTTCCAAAATATAACACCTTTTCGACGCTTAAAATAATTTTCTCATAAAGTTCCCTTTTCAATTAACAGTCGGACTCAATGCCCTTTGCAATGCTTAATTATTCCTTATGAGGGTTGCTCAGGAAGGACGCCCCACATTCCCCTAACTCAATAATAAATCAGCCAAGCTGCATGCTACAAACTTGCTGTGTTTGTGTGCGGAATTACAAGCCTTCCGACAGATAGCGTTGCTAACGTATTCTGTTAAAATGGCGGCTGTGAACAAATCAAGAAAGCTGTAATTGAATTCTTCTTGCTAAGGCACAGTTGTTAACCTCCACAAACGTTTGTATGTTGTGCATGTCAGTTGTTGAATCGACTTTACAAGTGTTGATCCAGCACGTCATTGCACGACAAATTTGGTTGAACAGAATAACTAAATGAATGAAACTGCTGTACAAAGTATACATGTATAACTTACCAATATTAAGGGAAACTCTCAATGTTTATCTACATTTAATGTGGAATCTGGGTACCACAGGACAAATATCCAGACAATAGTCTAATGCACGTGCCAGCCGAAAAACAATATGCCATCGTTGGTTTCAATGATTCGCCATCATAACTCAAGTAAAATTTATGGCATACACTAAAATGAGTGGAGCTTAAATAGCGTCCTTTGCATATCCCCGCAGAAAAAAAGTCCCAGGGAATACAGTCAGATGACCTGGACATCAAAATGTAAAACGGAAGATTGCGATGAGGCAGATGCTCATTCAGGTAACGGCAGACCTCGTCGAGATAATAAAAAATCTGTTGTGGGCACCATGGGATTCCCTTGTACGAAGCTTTATTGAATGCTGTTTTTTGGGTAATATTTCTCATTATTATTCTTGAGACACGAATTTCCGTCTCTCTCTTTGTTGTCTAAAAATAAATTTTGACAGCCGTTTTTGAACTTCACATGAAGTTCTTCAAATATGGTTCTTCATAAAGAGTTCTTCAAACTCTAACGTCAAACAGTCAAACTCTGACGTCACAAACTGCACCACGCAATCAAAACTCCATAGACATGAAAGGAAATCTATTATGGAAACCATAAAAACACATGTTTGGCCCAGCCGACTTCAAACAAAATGGGAGGTGCCCAACTACATGTTACAAAGGTCCTAAAAACAAACTTTCAACATTCTACGCCTAATCGTTTTTGAGATATGCGAGACATACACATACGCACACGTACATACGGACGTACGTACAGACGTCAAGCCGAAACACGTCAAAATGGATTCAGGGATGGTCAAAATGTACATTTCCGTTGAAATCTGAAAACCTCGTACAAGGAAGGAAAAATGGTGCACTATCTTGTTGGAGCAGATAGTCTCTAGAGTGATGGAAATCCTCAAAAAATTTCTTGGTTGCTCTCTATTCCCTAGAGTCTTCATCTAATCGCGGGGTTAGGAACTAGTCCAGTATGTCATAGTAGGCCACATTTTGTTTTGCAATATTAGCGCCTCAAGTTCGAGCATAATAATTTCTTCGTACTAGTAGTTTCAATCATTTATTATAGAATTATCCCTAGAATCCTGTTGCCTCGATCTGGCTCCGTGGAATTTATTTTATCTTTTGTTTTCTTAAAGTAAGACAAGGTTTGGAGATGATGAGGGCGTAATCCATGCAATAAGAATAGGACTAAATGAACAAGTCAGAAACTGATAGGAGTGAGGCATGCTTGCACCTCATTCACACTGGCTGAAATCCTATACAAGTAGAAGGGGATTGATTATCTGGAAAAATAGTACGTTTATAAGGAAACATTAAATTGTATTGTGAGTAATTTTCATATTTAATATATTTTGAGTAAATAGTTTCCGAGATAAAAATGTAGGACTTAGTAAGCAGCTCTTGATCAAACTAGAAACTCCAATTCAAAAATTATTCCAGAGATGTAGAATTTTCATTGTAGATTATTATCAAATTACCGCTTAGTTAATTTGCATGTGCATCAGAAAATTCAAATACATTCATATAGAAATTATAAACATAGACCACTATAATGTAATATAATATAGAAATCATTACCTAAACTGACCCCCGACTGGAGACTTCTAAAGGAATGAAAAATGAGAATCGCAAAACATGTTACAAGAGCATATCGCATTTGACTATAGCATATTGTATGGACACATGGATATTATGCCGTTACTATTCACGAATATAATACTAATTTATGGACGCAATAAATTGGCTCAGTAATTTAATGATCTTTTATCTCGGGTGCATAATTGACTGGCTCGTGCGAGCGTGTTGCCTTCTCCGACAGTTGCCCTCGACTAACAACAACGAATGGTCATTTCAATAGCAGAGCTGTCCTAGAACGAATAAATTTACTCGATAGATTATTAAATTTAACCTCCTCCCTGCATAATGAAACAGGCCTACTCCACTTGATCCGAAATTATCATCAAAGATAACACTTTACCAGAAATAGTATCGCCATTTCTATTTTCGTTCACTTTTACCCGTTACGCTTGATGTTCAGGATCAAATTTAAAACTTTACTCCACTCTATTCACCGGGATCAATCCGCTATTTCGACTGGCGGAAGTAAATTCCATTTATCGGCAGTAAAATTTTAAACAAACTTCTTTGCATTTTATACAAAGTTCAAAGTGAATTCGTAAACGTGTAACTTCATATCACGACAGGACATGCAAATGATTAGAATTGCAAAGTGCCTGGGCATACCTGGTCTCAGCGGCGCCGAATTAGACATAAAATTAGAGGGTGTTGCTCCCAACTAACAATGTCAAACGACAGAGCCTGACACTGCTGCTCATACGGGACATAATCTGACGACACTGAAACCAGTGTGGAAGCAGCGGACATATCGAAAATACAGCAATGGTCCATGACATTGTGACGACAGACGTCTCTTCTGCATTTCATTGATGGGTCGGTCAGCTTCATCACAAATGTTACCTCAATTTTGAAGCGCTGCAACAGGTATAGTATATTCTCAGTGGATTACAATGATGCCCGCATACGCGTTAGACGATGTCGTGGTGAGCACTGTCATCTAGCAAGTATTCTGGCCGAAAAGAGGTATTGTCGTGTAGGATAAAGATATCACTGGGTATCATTCGCGATTTCTTATGAATTGCGGGAACTCTCAACAGCAACTGAAGGAGAAGCCACATCCTTCTTCCAGCGCATTCCTGACACCATATTCCAACAGGACAACGTCCAACCACACTCTCGGGAATGTTGAAGCCTTATTCATAGTATGACGCATACCGCTTATTCTCTACCCTGCTTGTTCGTTTGAAAGGTCACCCGTTTAACAGCGCCAGAATATGATCATTCGGTAATTAGCTCATCAACATCCTCCAGTAGGTAATTCCAATGAACTGTGGAATCGCAGCAGAACTTGAAAATGGGCATGAAGCAACTACAAATGGAAAAGAACAAGAAGAAAGCTCTAAAATTTGAAACCAACTTACCCAAACCCTCTTTGAATAGATCCAATTACGTATGGAAGCTCTTTTTTGGCTCATGGGGCCTTTACAAGATACATGCATGTAATATTGTTGTATAGTCTGAAACTCACTTAAGTAAGTCATTATTACAGTAATATGTGGTAGAAACTTCAAATTTCATTCGCACGATTCCTTCATGGTATTGCAATTTTCACAAACGGCAATGCAGTTTCTTCATTATTCTCTCCTTTAAAATTCACAACCACGAAATGCGTTTACTCGTTTATGTTTAAATACTTCACACAAATGCCGAAAAAAGTGACATGAATAAAATGACAACTCACAAAGCGGATCTCAGCAACTGCGCCATTTCCTGTGCAAACAGAATTCGGTTGTAAATTTGAAGAGGAAAGAATCAAGCATAAATCTCGTCAAACGCAACACTACAGACCAATAAAAAAGGGGTAGGCGACGATGAAGAATATCACAAGGGAAGGAGGAAAAAGACAGAACAGGGCTTAACGAACTCCCTCTTAAGAGAAGAAAGGAAAATTATTCTTGGCGAAAGGTATTAATAAGTAGCATTCCAATCAATTTTTGGCAAGTATAATTCCCCCCGCCCGGTGGGGGGCTTGGAAGGGGGGGGGGAGAGGAGGTTTTTGCGAGTATTGGTGCAATTAACTTAAAATAAGTTAACTTAGCAATCGAAGAAAGGAGGGAGAGGAGAGAGAGAGAGAAAATAATTTAATCCCTTGTAAAGCCAATATTAATCCTCGACGAATCGCTCTCACATGTAAATTTAATTGCACTTCTCCTTCTGACTCGGCTCTCTTTACATACGGAAAATTAATCGCTCCAATTCATTTAAAGATTTTCCTCTGCTCAGAATGAGTTTTCTCATCAACATTCACCGGCGCAAATAGCATTTCAAAACGCCAAACCCTGTGTCGCTTTGAAGCTCACAGAAAACAGATTCCTTCCGAAACGACAAATCCAATACCTTCGAACGCATTCTGGCGCAGCAGTTGATGTTTTAATTGAAAAGTTTATATTCCGACATCAAACGTGTTTAATATAAAACTTGAGTAATGAAAATCTAATATGGCTCTAAAAAAATTTTTAAAAATACCTGCACATTACACTGACAATTATCATTTGGCAGAGCTTTTGAATGCATGCTCCAATAAATCTTTAAAGCGAAAGTTGAAGTGAACCACAGCAGGTCTATACAAAACAAGCATAACGGCTTCATGTAATAGTTTTAAGTACTCCCTCAACAAGATTTACAGCCTTTTTAACAGGATATGTGTATTACTTTATACTACATCGTGGTAAGAACGCAGGAAAAGCGCTTCAAAATCCTGTGCCTTCTCTTAATGTCAGACTTACATAAATGACATTCTTGGAAGGGTTAAATGCATTGGTTTCCGCTTGCCTTACGCAGACACAAATGAAAATCCTGCTCGGCTAAAATCCTGAATGTTGCTCATAACATATGAATTTAATTATCCGATTCACTTGTATGTTATAAAGAAGTCGATAGCTGCTTTTGATTAAGACTGAAAACGGACACTCCTAAAAGTATACTGTTCCATGTTTTATATAAAAGCCAGATGTTGAGAATATTAAGAAAACACCAATCAGCTTAGCGCCTTCCAGCATCAATTGAAGTTGACGATAGATTGATGGACATTTACAGGAACCGAATCACGATGTCATGGCGATGGTGGAGCACACAGTCGACTGACGAAGGTCGACGTGTTTTAACTAGATTGCTCCGACCGTAGCTGTGTACTTCAAAAGAGCAACTACGGAAAGACGTCCTACAAGCGGCACAGATCACTATCAGCACCATGAATTCCATGTTCTAGCTTAAAGTCGGACTACTGCTTATAAGATCGCCACTATCACCTCTTGCTTGATGAATGAGACTTTGCTGACCAATGCAACGCTGGAATGAGGTAATCACACTACACTCTTTTCCTGTCAGTTGTTCAAACCTGGGTGTGACATAAGGCAGAACAACGACTGCTACCGGATAGTGTTATTCCAAAATAAATTCACCGAACTTCTGCAACTTGAGAATCAAGACCAGGTCATCACAACCACATCATCGCTGAAGGGATATTTGTCTGTCAGGAGGATAATGCATCTTACTTGAAAGCTCTTGCCGATTGGATTAAAGACATGAACGCATAAATACTGGACAAGCCAGCTAAAGATTCGAGTTCATTCCCAAATGATCAGTCATGGATATATCAACGGTTACTCATATTCCAAAGCGTAAGTTTAAATTTTCTACTGAAAGCGTTGTTAATAATACATAAGACTACGTACTAACACATTTTCTGCATAAGGAACAGAACTTTTTGAAGAAATAGCTAAGACAATGAGCATCTATAAAAGCTCAGAATATCACTGTTATCAAATGATTCTAATACCTTACTAACTTCTTTTCCATTGTTCAGTTTGCCCTATTTATCAAGTAAGAACGCACGATCATGTCGACAGCAGAATAAAGATGTTTAATATGTCCAATCTGAACATAGCGCAAAGCCTACAAAAGAAGGATCTTTAAAATATAATTACATCCAATATTTACGACACCTTCTTTGAAGACACGTTCGCTTGCCAACCCAGCGAAACAACGGACGAGATGTGTCTGTTTTTTTATCCGATAGCAGGGCCGTGTAAATCCAAGGGAAGGGCCTTCCACGCCCACACCTTTCTCTGTCTCTCTCTCTCTCTCTCTCTCTCTCTCTCTCTCTTTGTCCGTCTCCGTTGCAATAATGTAGAGGTGCACGGGTTCCACGAATGGCTCGTAAAGCGTGATTTGTACGGCGCTCTATTCATTCCTCTTCCCAGCGCTAGTTAGCAATTGTTTTCTTACGCTCGTGCACAAAACCATTTACAGAAAAATATTCCACTCATACGAGGGGCACAAAAGAATGGCAGCCACCTAGTGTCACGAACAAATCATTTTTTACGAGCTTTGCAAATGTGCTTAACCTAAAAACGGGTTGCGAAGTCGTCACTTTTAGAAAATACGACGCCCAATTGAGGCTCCCAGGCTGCCGACGACGAAAAGCGCCCAATTAACGTCAGCTCGGTTGCATAACTTGTACGCCGGCCCTTTGTTCAATCCCCCCTCGCCTTCTATTACGTAAGAAAAATAAACGACGAAATAAATGCCCGAACAAAGAATAGAAAACAGAAATAAAATTCGTTTCTTTATTTCGTTTTACTTTTTTTCCTCCCCCTTCTTCCCTGACAGCCTTTTCCAATTTTCACCTAAAACCCAGCGCCCACTGAAATCGGAAGTCTAAAAGTTAAGAGCCAAATAATCCAGCGGGAATGACATTAACATGTAACTCCATTTTAATCTCTAAGAACATCACATTTGTATATAGTTTGTGTTAAATGATGCGATCACAGTCTCTAAAATTCCAGAAGCTTTTGCAATACCTTTATGCGATATAATTTCAGAATTGCCTACGAGGCAGAAAGCGATTACTGCAATAAGGCCATGCAAATTGTAAAAAACTAATAAAAACTGAATATGCATCTCTGAAACTAGAAATTTGCAGAGGTTATCGTTTAAAATGAGATGTCAAATAAGATATGTTATGCACAAAGTGGCCACTTTATTAGAGATGCGCGATGACGTACGTAGCACCAACTGCACCACATAACAAACCTTGTCTGCAGAACTACTTGGCACAAGAGTTAGTGGGTAAGATAGAGAATTTGAACGTGGCATGATCGGAGGTGTAGGGAGAGCCAGTTCGATTATTTTGTAAACGATTGACATTCTCGGCCTTTCATGCAGTACAGAATGTTCAGGAAATGGCAGTAGTTTTTTCCGCTATAAACTGCAAAGCGAAAGCGCAACTGTGGCCGAAGAAGACTTATGGATACGACTGGTACAAGAAGATCAACAACTCGATAGATTACAGCTCTGTAACACAGGTGCAGAAAAAAAGTCTATCCGAAAGAGCAACGTGGCCATCCTTGTCGATGATTGTCTACAGTATAATAACAGGAGACCATCCAAAGTGTCTTGCTTTCGCTCAAGGAGCATCTAAAGTCTACTGCGAAATAACAGGAATCCACGGACCACGTTTGCTAAATGACAATCAGGTAAGGGACTAAACGAGTGAAGGAAATGTTCTCCTACGCTACATTGTCCTCAAATGGCACTAGAAGAATCTATGAATGCCACAAGCTACTTCACCCTATTGCAGACCAGATGACCATTTTTACTTGATGGAGGTCTTGCAGTACATTGCGGGAAAGAAAAAACAATTTCATCAGGAAGGACACTACAGAGAACTCACCATTATATAAGAGAACAATGCACCCGGTTAATAAACTGAGCTGGTATCAGAGAGCATGAGTCTGACTTCCATGTGCTTCATTAGCTTAAGAATAATGAGTATTTGTGGGACGAGGTGGAAAGATCCAGTCGAAATCAAGAAACGCCATTCAATTTGAACCTTTGTGAAACCAACTAAGTGTAATTTGTTCTCCTTTATTTGAGGACTCCGTCGCTAATTTTTATTGATTTCTGCTTTGGACGGACCAGAGCAGTGTACATGATAAATTTCAGTTATTTAATGAAACTTATTAAAAATCGTTATTCTAATATGAACCATACAAATACGAGCACGATGACACCTTAATACCGCTAATTTCCAAAGTCCAATACTCCCTCTTCCGCATCGTTTTTCCATTCGTAAATGCTCTACAGTTAGTTATCTTTGCTAATTCCTATAGTTTCTAACGATGCGACACAGCACACATGGAACCATTACTTCACCGGTCGATATACTAATTAACATTCGTTTTTAAAAGCAAAACTTTCTATCTCTGACTTATTAGCTTTCGTTGAAAGATGGCTTCGTTTGGGCAGGCACAAGTCTCAGGAGGGGTTTATTACTGCTGTACACAGTTGGCGAAAGAGAAGAGAGATGGGGAAGGGGGATGGGGAGGGGAGTAGGGAAGAGGGGGCATTTTGGCGCCCATGAATAAGCGATCTCTGCGTGCACCCTTCTAATGAGGATAAAATGAACCTCAAGAGCTATCAGTCAACGGAGGAAGGGAGCAGGATTAAAGTCTTCTGGCCAATCGTGCTCTTTTAATACCCTAATTATTCCTATTTATATTCGTTTGGACCACTTGAGAACACCGCCGATAATTATTCCGTAATCTGTCAAGATAACGTATTGTCCTTATCGAATCTTTACGGCGACCGTTCTTAGCAAATAAATGGGCGCTTTGCGCAACACATGCCAAAACGGTAAATGAAAATAATTAGTCAGTATGACTGTTTACATTCTCAGGAACATTCTTTAATTTAAGCTGTTTAAATGAATAGAAAGATATTAATATTTTTTTAAACGAGAGTAATATTTTTATGGTGTAGTAAATCAACACCTCACAACGAATGAAATACCCATACAGAGGGTTGATTCAGATAAAATGAGACGACTTTAAACGCCGCGTATGACCTTGACGAAATGTAATTTGCATGACTCGTCCACTATTCATGGGGATTAGCTTTGTATACACTTGTTGCTGTTATTTGGGACATTTCGTGCTGAAACATGGCTTCCAGAATCACAGCTTTTTGGGAAGGGTATATGTTTGGCCTTTCCGACGCTAACTTCAGTCTTTCGTGCATTGTGGAATTATGCAAACGAAATGGTATTGTGGTGTCCAAAGCTATTGTGGGTCGAATAATCAAAAAGAACAAATTGCGACCATCTAATGAACGTGGACGAACAGAGAAGCAGACCAGAAACAAGCCCCAGTCAACACGCCCAGCTCAGGTGGTGCGAGAAATCCAGTCTGAAGTGCTGAAAGAAAATCCCCCCACACAGAGAAGTCTAGCCCAAAGGAAAGGTATTTCACAGGCAACAGTCTCCAGAATAATTCATGACAATCTTGGGCTGGAGCGACGTCATAAAGCGCGCGGTCACACAACTGAGTGACTGAACACAACTGAACACTGCCAAGTCATCTGTGGCTTACTACAGGAAGATAGAACAGGAGACGGGCATACGAGTTATTCCTTTCTCTCATGTGCCTGTAAAATCTCCTGACGCATCACCGATGGATTTCTGTGGTTTTGGTCTCCGGAAACGACGGCTCGGAAGTCGCCGACCAAGAACCGTTGATGGGCTGTGGAAAGTGTGTCAGCAGGTGTGGAACGAACTTCCCATGGAGTCCCTAAAACTCAGCTTACTTCAGTGGAAATTACGGTGCCGGGCGATAGTCCAACAACGTGGCTCTCACATCGAACACAACCGATGGTGGCGCCATGGTATTACACCATCGTAACAGAACTGCAAAGTCGTCTCATTTTATCTGAATCAACCCTCCGTAAAAGCTCAAATTAAACAATATTTTCTTAGAATTTGTAAAAAAGAGCATTATTTTTGGAAATAAGTAATACTGTAAATGAATGCTTATACAGCTTGAAAAGCTCTAGGACATAAGACAAATAAAACATTTAAACGAAAATAGACTGTCACAATAGCGTGTCGAGCCACCTTTTGCAGTTATCATAACATTATGTACTTCTACGAAGACTTTCCAGAAGTGTCTGGAAGGTTACACAGGAATTTTGTGCCATTCTCGTTTAGAACAGTTGTGAACTCAGACACTGGTTTGGACAAGTTGGATGAGCACAAAGTTGACGTTCTAAATTAACCTTTAAATGTTCTATTTTATTGAGGTCAGGACTCGGAGAAAACCCTTCAAGTTTTTCCATACCCATTTCATCGAATCATCCAGTTATAGATTTGTGAATGTGAGCTAAACAAATGAACCCATGCCTAACCGTTCCCCTTCTGGCAGCGCAGAATTGTCTAAATGTTCAAGTAAACTTTGGAGCCAATAGTTTTCTTCATAAGAACAAAGGATTTAAGCCATTCCAAGAGAAACGGCCTAACACCATAAGGTACCACCATCTAATTTGAACGTCGGAACAATACACTCAGGCATGTAGCGTTTGGCGGGCATTCTCCAAACAATGTGCAAAAGCGTGAAGTCAGATTCATCGCTCCATGCAAATCGTTTACACCACAATCAGTCCAATGGCGTGAGCTTTTACACCACTTTAACCTTTCTTGAATGGCCACTCCTTGAGTGAAGTTAGGAAAAAGGTAATCCATCCGTTTCAACCCCTGCTGAACAAACCTGCTGCTAACGGTGGTTCCTGAGGGTTAGGACTCTGAAAGGAGAAGCAACCCGATTATCCAGAGAGTCTTTTAGCACTCGTCGATCTTTGCCAGTGAGTTCTCGAGGTCTAATACTGCGCTGTTTCTTCAAGTTTCTACTTTACAATGACCTTACCTATGATGGACTTGGGTAGGTTTAATAGTCCCAAAATCTCACGAACAGTACTTCCCATCCAATGAAAGCTCCACGTAAAGTCGCTAAGTTCTTCTGCATCACCCATGTTTCTTATATCTGACCATTGATTCAGCTTTGATTTTATTATAGCTTTACTTATATAAATTCACGCTCTCACTAACGCAATCACTCTAAGGTAATGTACACGAATACATCAATGCTAAAGGAATGAATTTCACATTCATTTCAAAGTAAACAAATCGAAGATTTGCAACATCGGAGCATATTACACAGAAAAATGCTAAACCTTAAACACAAAATTTGCAATATATTTAGAAGATAAGAAAACCCAATTTTTATTATTTTTTTTGTTGACGTATCTGCTGCAATGCCTCTGTTTTCGCTCAAATTTCGGGAGATCGTTGTCTGTTAATTATTCTTCAAGTGTTTCAAGAAATAAAGGGAAGGACGTTTTTAAGACAGAGATTGCCGATAATTTTTTCCAAAAAGAGGGCTGGAAAGGAGAGAGAAAAAATCCTCCAAAGTTTTCCTCCGAGCAAAATTTGAAAAGGGGGTTGAGCTGTGAAAATTACCGTCTCCCTTAATTAGCAGACATGTAAATAAGGGCTTGGAACGAAAAACAAAGCCAAAGAGAGAGAGAGAGAGCGAAAGAAGAGATATTCAATCGACTTCGAAAAACAACAAACTACCTCCACAGAGAAACCAATAAGTGGAAAGAAAGAAGTAAGGAGGGACCCTCAAGTTTTAGTCCTGTGACAAAAACAAAAACTTTTAGAAAAATAATTCTTCAAACAAATTAAAAAGAGAATTACAAATGAAACAGAATTGCTGGTTAGAACATCAGAGAAAATGTAATTTGTTTGCAGATGCTTGATCTCCAGGTTGGCGGTGATAGGAGATAACGTAAATATAATTTTATTTTTTAAAATGTAAATGGATTTGTTTTTCGAAGCTGAAGAAAGGTAAATTCATTACTTTTCGAAAGTGAAGAACAATCTATGATGGAATAATCAAATTTTATACATAAAGAAGAGAATGGATTTAAAACCAAACAAATGACGATTCCTTTAAAAGCTATTTTATAAGAGTCAAATTTCAATGATTTTCCACTGAAAATTTTTTAATTATATTAAAAAAAAATTAGAAAAAAATACGTTTTCGATCAGGGTAATCTAATCTTTATTTATAAAAAAAATTAAAAATTTCTAAACTACATTTTCTGTTTGAGATACCGAATTTCATTTATACAAATGTGAAGGAACTTAAGCTAGATCAACATAATTTATTTTTTATCTCAAGAAGTTAATATAAACTAAAATAAATAATTAAGAAAAATAATCACAATCTTTATTTTTTATATAGAAATAATAAACATTGTTACTAAGCATCAGTTATTCTTCAATATTAAGCAATTATTTCAAAAATTATTTTTCTTGCTAATAGCATATCCAAAAATAAAATTCTGGAAACATCGCCAAATCTAATTCCACGAATATCTCGAAAACAGATTTCTAAAATAATTAATGCAATAAACGTAGAGGGAAATTTGCATTAAATTTAACTTTAACATTAAATAGACCTCAACACAGCAAAAGTGAAGACATAAATAATTAATGATGGCTCCGAAAAAAAAAAAAGGTTTTTCGAGACCATCATTAATTTTTTATGGTTTTAAATTGTGAATAAACATAAATGAAAATCTAAATCCTTTAAATTATTAAACCAACCAACTGCCACTATTCAATTCCTATCAACAATCGTAAAACTGCTGGCAAAAAAAATGCAACCCTAGAAGGAATGGGTCGATTTATTTGAAATTTTGCACACATGTATCATTGGTGGCATACAAGAAATGATTCAATTTGCAATACTCCAGAAAAACGTTGTATAGAGTGGCTCCCGTGCCCCTCCTGGAGAATGGTTCCGACCTGATTTGAATGAAATCGTCATTTTGGCAACTGCAGTTGACTGTAGGTGTGGTGACAACAATAGCAATGTCTCCATGTGTAACACACGCAGTTTGACAGACGTCGGGTTGCTGGATTTCGAGAGGCTGGATGGTTTTCATCGGCGTATCGCGGTCGTAATGTTTCTGTGGTGGCTCGATGTTGTCAGCAGTGATTTACGGAAGGAACGCACTCACGTAGACCTGGTTCTGGACGCCCACGCACTACTGACCCATGCCAAGACCGTCGAATCGTACGAGAAGCTTTGAGCAAGCCTACGGCATCCACAGCAGATGTAAGGGCCAGAGTGGCATCAGCATTGTCAAGACGGACCATTGATAACCGTTTGCTAACTGCAGGACTGCAGGCACGGATCCCTCTAGTCAGACTCCCGCCTCTTCAAGAACACCATGGAGGTTGCAGTGGTGCCGCGAAAGAGCGGACTGAAGAGCCGAATGGAGGTCTGTGTCCTTTAATGATGAGAGCATATTCTGCCTGTACACCAGTGATGGGCGTGGACGTGTGCGCCGAAGAGCAACAGAGCGCCATCTTCCACAGTGCATCTGTCTACGGCACACGGGTCCAACCCCTGGCGCAGTGGTGTGGGATGCGGTCAGTTACAACTCGCGATCACCCTTACTGCTTGTAGATGGAACATTGAACAGCATTCGGTACGTTCAGCAGATTGTGGAACCTGTTCTTATGCCCTTCTTGCAACAGGAGGATAACTGCCCGTGTTAGCTTGCAGGCCTTACAGCATATGGCTCTACTTCCCTGCCAGCACGATCTCCAGACTTGTCGTTAATTGAGCTGTGGGGGAAATGATGGGACGTAACTTTCATCGTCGCTGCATACCAGTTGCAGCATGTTCAGGAGGCTTCGCACAACCTACCCCAAGACGACATCCAGTTCTTTATGACCGTATGCATGCAAGAGTCGAGGTGTGCATTCAAGTTCGTGGCGATTATACGACCTATTAATGTAGTCTACTGGGGCATGGGAGCCACCCTGTGCAATTTGAATCATTTCTTGTATTCCATCAATGCTACATGTGTGCAAAATTTCAAATAAATCGACACATTCCTTCCAGGTGCTGCATTATTTTTTGCCAGCAGTGTATATTATTTATTAAAATATAATCAAAACTATAATTATATTTACTATATTAAAAATAGGTTTTTATTAGAATATGCTTATATCAAAAATTCATAATTCTCGAAAATAGACAAAATAAACATCGAAAAGCCAATTATTCTTTTATAAAAATGCGGAACATAAAAGTTTTTAAATAAACAACTTACTTTTTCAGTTTTGATGATGTTGAAGCTTTTTTGATACTAAAGTTAAATCTAATTACAAATTAGAAATTTGCTTTATAAATTTAAAACAAAATTTAACCTTTCATTGAGTTCAATAAGTAAAACGGCCTTTCGTGTCATGAACAGAATCTCCATGCTACTGGTTTCTATTCTTCATATAATTATTTAATTTCTATTAATTTACTGAGATAAGCTAACATAAGAAGCGACTGATATTCTGACTTCAGACTATTTGTTCTCTGCAATCTTCCATCACTGTCCAAAAAAGTAAAACAGCTTCAAGTTTACGCTCAAATCCTCAAATCTGCGAGAACGATCTGCATAATGCGCGTTAATATTTTCATTAGAGCCGAATGTGCTTGAAAGGATACTTTTTATGGAGGAAATATTCTTATTAAGTCTTTTATTATTCAAAAAAAAGGGAGCAACATATACCATTCTATTCTTTAGCTTATGTAATTAAATTTAATGAAGAACAGCACTTGGATGTATGAGTAAATTAATGAAACCATCAATTGTGTGAACATTACTTAAAGAAGAGCCTTGAAGATTTATTGGGAGGGTGCCGTAGGAGGAGGGTAGAGATGAGGTGTTTCCTCTTCCCCCCCCCCCCCAACTTTCCCTTCGGTGGTCTCCCCCGTTGCACATTAGACCGGTCCCTTTCCTTCTGCTTGGATCTTTAAATACGGAGGGTGGGTCCAGTAAGAACTGATTTTGCCACCGGGTCACATAAAACATAAGGTTTCCAAGGAGAACTTTCTCTTCCTATTTTCCAGCCTCCCCAACTCTAATTCTCTTTTTCCCAAGTCTCATTCCTCTCCTCCTTCCGGAAAAAAAACAGGGTAAAAAGCTCTTAATTAATTCGGAAAGCAAACAAAAATGTTAAGTTAGTTAAATCTTTGGAGTTTTGTTGCGTTCCCATCCCGCCTACTTTTTTTTTTCGTGTCTTTCAAGAAAGTGTTATCTCGTTTGTATGTTGACAATAAAAGCCTTTTATCTTAACTCGGGATTTCAATTCTCTCGCTCATCAAATGCCAAAGATTAGAATTTGGAAAACTTCTTACTTAAGCTGCAGCAAGAGCATCTGTTAACTGAGTTGTTGGTATTCTAAGAATTCAGAAGGATATCTTCACCAATTTTCTTCTTGAATTTTAATATTTCTTATTGCACAGAAAAATTATTAAACAGGTCATAAACCAAGCATCTGAAAACGCGTAAAATCGGTCTAAACTGAACGTACGTGCGTTATACAGGATGACCAGAAATTATATATAATGTTTGAGAATCTGGATAGCCAGTGACCTTATTCAATGAAACTAACCTGCATAAAATGGGGTTCAGTATGAAAGTGAAATATCTGCAAATGTGTGCTGTCACCTGGATGTATTTTGGGGGATATTTACTGAAGAATATGTATCACCATAGCATTCAGAAAATTGACCACCTTCGTACTATAATTGACATGGAGTTCAAAAAGATACCACATACGTGTGCCAATGTGCATCGATCTGGATGACAGAATGAAAGGGCTCACTAAATGTGTACTGCATCAAAAATAAATTCAATATATTCACTGATTATATTTAGTGAATATTCACTCCATATTCAGTGATTCTGGAGAATCAGCTTCTCAAACATTGTATATGAAAATTGTGGGCTACCCTGTATATTTTAAAGCTTCAACTGCCCTTTAAGTCAAGAGACCTTGATTTTGAGCAATTTAGGCTTCTGGTTGCGCATATAATTTCCTAACATAAATTTCTTTTTCATAATATTTTTTTTTTTAATGAATATTTCTTTTAGTTAGACATAAGGAAACAGTAAAATTAAAGACTGAACAATCTGACCACTCGGAATGCATCTATTATAATACTGCATTTACAATAGAGCCATTCTAAAATTCAATTAAAAATATATAACTTATGTAAGCTCCCAAGTGTAATTAGAAAATTTATTTTTAAAGAACTCTACGCTCTCTCTAACATGACGTCAATTTTTCCAGAGAGCTTATGCGCATTCAATGGAAAGTCTAGGACAACCTGTAAGCGTGGGAGAGGGCGGAAAGTGAATTTAAGAGGCTTAGAGGGAAGGATAAACACTATTAAATGGCAACCATTTACAATCGCTCGGATCTGATCGTCTGAATTTGTTTCCTTAGTGACAAAACCACAAAACGCTGAGTGTAAGGAGCGCCTCCTAGCGCCACTGCACCACCGCGAATCGCTCTTCATTTCCTCCACCGCCGCATCGCTCGCATGCAAACTGAACACACACACACACACAGATACAAACACACAACGATTCGCAATAGCAGATAGAGAGAAAGAGAGAAAAGATGGAAAAGGAAGAACGAAGAAGACGACTAAGAGAAATTGTTCTTATCAAGGCGACGCATCTCAAGTGATGATTCCAAACAGCAACAACAAATATGGTTTGCGTTTCCTTTTTACGACGAACCATTGCTTTGTTTACTCTAGACCGATGCGTCTTGCTTGCTCCTTCGACAGAATGGATATTCCTCTGAAGAATTATGCTCAATCAGAAGTCCCAGAACAAAGGCCACAAAAGAAACCATGAGCACAATACAGTGTTAAAGATTAAAAAAAAAAAAAAGTATTCAAATAATAATGATAACAAAGAAGTTATTTTAAAAAAAAAATCCGTTAAAATTCTAAAGTTCTTGTCCTGTTTGCTTTAAAAAAATATTCATGTGTAAAATTCTGTCACATACAGTATCATACCGCTGTTCCGCGTTTATCATTTAAAATGCTATGACAAATAATTCATCGCTTTTATCATAATAAATACATGATTAGGCAATTAAACAAAGATTAAATATAAACCAACTCTATTTAGCTTGAAGAAAAATTGTATGCACTTTATTAAATAATTTAACTTTAAATTCAACAAATTATTCTGGAAACATGCTTTTAATTCAGGCTTTCGCGAAAGTTTAGTACAACGCATTAATTAAATGTGAGCTACAATCAAAATTAACGATATAATGCCATTTTCATGCTAGATCCTACATCAAAAATTAACAAAGAAAATTTTTTTTAAAAGTATTCTGCATATATGTGACGTTTTGTTTTCAATAATAATAAAAAATACGTCATATTTTAAGGAATTTTTTTAAAAATGCATAAGGTTTTAAAATATATGCTTTAAAATCGTAAAACACCACAAAATATTTAATAATAATAATTAATAATAATAATAATAATAATAATAATAATAATAATAATAATAATAATAAACGCCTTTGGGAAGTTAACAGAGTACACATTGTCCTATCGTTCTTTCTGCCACTGAGGTTATTCCACACTCGCTACACAAAAGCCTGTCAACACTAAATTTAAACCCACACTTAAACAAAACCTTACAGAAAACCACAATTCTAAACACCTGTCACATAGTAAGGAAATTCCTACACCCAAACATCAATACTCCCACGAGTGCGTAACTTTCCCTCCCTTGCATTTGAGTCCCTTAGGCTTGGCCCTCTTTTGGGTCCGCCTCTGGGATTGGCTTCCGGACTTGATCCGAGTTTGGCTTCCCCAAACAATGACAATAATAATAATAACAATGCCACATAGTAAGTGGAAAATCCTACACCCAGTATTAATGCTTCCACTAACACACTTCCTTTTTGCTTGAGCTAAGCCCCATTTTGGGTTCACCTCTTGGTTTGGCTTCCGGACTTGATCAGAGTTTAGTCTTTCCAAAGCAACAATTTGTAATATAGTGAAGTGAAATTCTTTACGTCTTGAGTCCTGACGGTACTTCTCAGTACAAGAACGTATTTTACTCTTAAAACCTGCCTCGCTGATTGCCTGTAGGTAACTCTAAAGTTTCACTTCTAAAAACTGTACGACAGATCTTTACCCATAAAATTACATAAATTCCTGCAGATGTATTAAGAAGATTGCTTATAAGCATTTTTAGCAAACTGGACAGTCTTGATAATTGAGAAAAACAAAATATCTCATCCACAAATAATTCTCTACAGGTAGATTTCGTCCACGATGTGGAGATCTTTAGCGACATGGACATCTAGAGAATTCTATGTGGACAAGAGGTTTGTCTTTTCAACTAAGAAGACTTGTATAAATGTATGTAATAATTAGATAAATATCTGGAGCTCCTGTGAATACCATCTTATAAGATCAGATATCTAAAACTACCAGTTAGTAGGAAAGGCTTTGTGCAAGTTAGAGTTAAAATACTGTCACTTTAGTGCTTTAGAGTACCTAGGCGTCCAACTCAAAGTTGGCTTTTGTGCCTACCACTTTTTTTAAACAAAGTTTTTTTTATCATATTTATTTCTTGTACTTTGGTGTGGGGAATAAAATATAGGATTCAGAACACACAATATTGTGAAAACTTTCGTAAATCTTACTTGCTAATAGTTGAAGCTTCTCTGCCAAACTTATAAGCAATAAAGAAAGCGAATATCTTTATAACGCGCATCAAAATCTGTATTCTTAAAATTGCCTCGCCATTTGGAAACCCTTACACATTTAGGAGTGCTTACTAAAGTATCAAGCTACAATTGTATAAAGTATCAAGAATTGAAGAAATAGAAATTTATATTACATTCAAACTGAAGCACAGAATTCTGAATATTTTGACGAGACCCGAAACGCTAAACACTTTCGAATGACTTCTCAAATAATTTTTAATCCTTAAGCAAATATTATTATAGGAAGTAATTATAAAAATTAAGAAAGGTTCATCGAAGCTTTTATTGCTTTCTTCGGCTCACTTAAAAAAACAAGTTTTTCTTTTTTCTTTTTAACGTCTAAGCCAAACTTTAATTTAGGGTTTACGATTTCGCATTTTCTTTTCTTTATTCTCTAGGAAAAACTTTTTTATTTGTTTACATATGTAGAACTCTTTTTATTTTTATCTTCATTAAAATACATCGTTTGCAATCAATAAAAAAACCCACAGGATGTTTTGAAACATCAAGTAGTTGTAATTATGAAAAGATTTTTTTTTAATAACTATCATTAAAAGTTAATGGTAGAGAAGCGAAGGCAATTGTTCACTTGTCCTCTTCGTCGTTGTCGTCGATGCTTCTCCTTTCATCCAACCGTCTGAACTGGAACCGTCCCCGATAGATAGAGAGATAGAAAGGCAGAACGAAGAGGGTTCGGAAAGAAAGAAGGAAAACGGTGGGTATGGGGGTTGGGGAGGGAAGAGAAGATAGAGAAATACAGAGAGGAAGCGAGAGAATGGGAATGGAAAAGCAAGAGGAAGTTGCGATCGTCGGGGAGACGGAGCGAAGGAGGCCATTGATGAGAGAGCGCTGACGGAACTCCCCCTCCACCTTACCCCCACCACCACCACTCCTCCATCTCCTCCTCTTCCCCCTATGCCTATTACCTCTCAGATTAGAATGGAATTACCGAGCAAAAAGCACGGCGCCGCCGCACTCCGATCTGGCACTGCTTCCGCTGAATATTTAAAAAGCCTCGCATTTTGTCATTGAAGTTAAAGTAATGGGAAATCAATATGCCTGGCGAAGAGACGGAGCAGCGCTGCTGCTGCTGCTGCCGAGCCACTAAGAAGCCGTCGCCGTCCTCCTCCTCCTCGTCATCATGGCGGACATCATTCCCTCTCTCGATCTGTCTTGTAAGGAGGGAGCAATTCACTTCACGCCCATTCTCTCATTCCCCGTTTTTCTTTCTCCTTGTACAAGCCTTCTTCCTCCCACATCTTTCTTTCTCGTGTCTTCCTTTTTTCCCTCCCTTTTCTCCTCCACCCACCACTATCCCTGAACTCTCTCCATCAATTATTCTTTCCATCATTATAACTGCTCCTTTCAACTGCAGGCATTGTTGGAGTGGATGTGGGATTGAGGTTTTTCCCCCCGTTTCGGATGATGGCAATCGTTTTGTCCCAAACTCTATCCGTCGAAAGAGAAATAGAGATCTTCCAGCTCTACAGTTCGACAATCCGTTTAGAAACAATTAAAAGGAAATTTTCCGAGAACAATTCGATAAAATAATTTCTATCCTTTAAGATGGTGGTTGAGCAAATATGTGAGCTAGAATCTTCCTCGTCAATCTTAAATATGTAGAAATCGATTCGAGAAGTACAGCTCCTTTATACACAGATCACACATGGGAAGTCATTAATAAAGCAAAATATTTGTTACATATGTAAAAAGCAATTTTTGCAATCATTTTCATTTATCGGAACAAGATAGTTTTGGTAGGAAATAAAAAATTTAATACTGCAATAAATGTGTAACAATTGTTAAACTCCTTCAGTAATACTTACTAGAACAACAAGAACATCGCGCTTTACTCCTGCTGAAAGCAGTACTTGGGAAGAAAGACTTGAAAAAATTCTCAAGTATCCATAAAGACTTTTTGTATTCATTCAACTTTTGCAAGGACATGTAAACCAATTTCGTTCTTTGACAGTGTTCAGCCATATACAGGGTGAGTCTGAAATCCTGTCACAAACTTCGCATGCGTACTTCCCATGTCCTATCAACATAGGTCTGAAACTCAACTGTTAACGAGAAAAATGGCGTCCAAATGTTGGGTGCCCCTGTGAGTTTAGATTAGGTTAGTTTCTGAATGACCGCTTTCCCGCAAGATGGATTAGACGTGTGGGGCCAGTGGCATGACCTCCTCGTTCTCCCGACCTCAATTGTCTTGAATTCTATCTGTGGGGGCATGTTAAGGATAACGTGTATGCAACACCCGACCAGGATGCGAATGAGTTATGGGACCGCATTGTCGCCGAATTTGATGCCATTAGGAACCGCACAGGAGTGTTAAAACGTGTTCGCCGTTCGTTTCAGAGACGTCTGCACGCCTGTGTTTAAGCACATGGACGTCATTTGGAACAATATCTATAAAACAAACCTCACAGGGGCACCCACATTTCACGTTGAGTTTCAGACCCATGTTGATAGGACATTTGTTTCTTATTTGGCCATGGGGAGTAGGCATGCGAAGTTTGTGGCAGGGTTTCAGACTCACCCTATATTATGAAAAATAAAGATATTTATTGAAGAAGAAACATGAAGTGCTATACATTAACGTTTCAGCCCTCTTCAAAGTAGGTACTTTGGGACCTATGGTACTCAGCTTCTTGCAGGCTTTTCTGAACATTGATCACTTTCAACAGTTTCGCAGCCGTTTTTGAAGTTTTGTCATACTTTGTCATACATCGTCCCCGAAAGACTTCTGAACCATCCGCGTTAGAAGATTTAAGCTTAACGCAAAATGCATTGCTCTTCACTCGATCATTTTGAATGCGACTGGCGAGACAGAACACATGCTCATTCAACGGCGTCTACGCCCCCAATGACTAGAGCAGTGAAAACTTCACTGTTCACGCATGCGCATTCTAATCCACTGTCCTTAGCTGCCATGTTACATCATTTAACTCGTGCAAATCTTTATTATATTGAAACAATGGCTGCAGACTTTTCGGACAGACCTTGTATTCTAAATACCGTAGCAAGTTCTTTCATCATCCCACTTCACTGCAGCCTCCTCTATGAAGAGCGAACTCTTCGCATTTAATCTTGATTTTCTTGTAATATTATAAATTAAAGCATCGTGAAGTTAATTAGTCTCAAATGATTTTGATAATTCTTATGAAGTCATTTTTCATTCACGCGGGCGCTTTAATTCCTCGATTTGCTTGTTTGCAAAATTCATTTCATAATCACATTTTGCACATACTAATCAATAAGTACTGTTTGGTAATTAAAACAGCAATCGCCTCGAATTTCTTCGATCTCAGAAGACGACCTTGTTCTGCTATAAATTTTTAATTTTTCAATCTAATCTGCGCAATCTCGCAAACTCAAAATTTAAACAACAACAAAAGTTTATCAACCATAAGCATCAATAATTGATCCGCATCATGTTATTTGATTCTAAAATTAATATGTGCAATTATAATATCAATCAATTAATAATAAAATGTCAACTTAGAAGTCAATTACCGAGGGAAGGCCATGCATTTTTTCTTTTCCTCTTGCATAGAAATCGCAACTCTATATTACAAATCTCCTTATTAATATTCCATTTCCTCCTCCCCTTAAGTAGTAATCTGTCGCCAGCGTTACATTATGTCTGTTTCTACCGTCTTCGTTCCAACCACTTCATGAAAAATTCAATGCTCAATGTCATTCGCTGAATTTGCCACTTTCCCCTTTCCTCGGAAATGATTTATTTCATGACAGAAATCGCTTTCACGCGTAAAATTTGAACAAATAATCTCGCCGAAGCAAATTAACACTGCCTAAATTTTTAAAATAAAAGGCAGATCGGAAAAAAAGAAACATTCCATCACCCAATTTCTCTACGAGCTAACGACATCCAAAATAAAATAAAAAATCTTAATTGTAATTGAAAAGTTACGATAAAATGCAAAGCTTTTCAATTTTCTATTGTTCTAGTAATTTAAGAGTTTAAAAATGTTAGCAATAAAAACGACGAGTTGACAGCGGCGAAAGCTTCGATCGCAGTATTTAAAACCGAATTCCTTAAAATGTCCTTGAACAGTTGGAACTCAGCCATGGTGACAGGTTTTTTTTTCGGTCATGCAACAGCAATATTTTTCATTCGTCGACGTTCGACCACTGATACCAATTAAATGAAAAACAGTGCGCGTAATGAAGGAGGAAGTAGAACCGGGGGCCTCCGGGTGTCGATTTCAGAAACCATCTGTTAAGCCCTGTTTCCTGCCACTACGTTGAACAACGACAATTTCTACCAATTAAACGTTTCCATTCATCTTTGTGACCATTTGAGAAGTTTCGTTTTCTGGTGAAGTTTTAATGTTTCCAAAGTCATACTGACATCGAAACAATAAATCTCAACATCATGAACCCCTAAACGTTGCTCGCATTTTCATCCTGCTTAATAACCTTCAGCCTTTTCAAGAAAATTCCTGAGGGTCAAGTTCAGAAAATTCTTGTGGTTTCCAGTCAAATGCGCACGCACTTCCATGGATTAACTTTACGAAACCTTTAAACCACGCTAACATTCCAAATGGTTAAGCCCACTTTCGTTCTGAATGCATTTTCTCTAAAAAAAAAAAAAAAATAAATGTAAATACATTTACTGTTAAATTTCGAACAACATTCAATGAAGACTCGTTTCTATTTTCGGTTAAATCTTTGCTTTATTATGGTTAAAATATTCCATTACAAAGCGCGCTTAAAAATATCACTTGCAACGTCATTACCTTCATCATCTTAATCAATAATTAGGCTCAAAGCCAATTTTTCTTTCGCGATTGTATATTTTGCCGAAAGTTTAAACTTAAACAACATAATCAATATCTACACCGCTCAATAATAAAATTATCACGTTCAGCAGGACTTAATGGAATCAGCTAAAATTTTATACAACACACAAGCAAACAGGATGGACGAGGCATATCTTCGATTAAGTTTTCAAATGATGCCCAAAAATTGAACAGCACAATTGCAAAACCAACCCAAGGGGCCCTCAAATTTTACAATTTTCTATTTCGGGTATTTAATAATTTGCGAATTTGTCATCAATAATTAAATGGAAGCTTGCAATCGATTAAATTTTTCAATTTGCGGACTTCTGCAAAAAACCGCGGACGACGATCCTATGTTAGAAAATCTAAAGATACTAATATTCAGTAAATGACAAAAGCTTATTACATCTATAAGTTTATTAATTTATTTTATTGATTGAGTTTGAGTTCATGATTTCTAGAAGGCATCTTTGTTGAAATCAATGCTGAGCAATTTTTTTTAAGTAATGCCCATGACGTTAGTTACCATTGCTCCAATCGCTTGAACACTGTAACCGACTCTATTTCTGTAAAGCATTGAAGGAGAATTTACCAGCAAAATATGAGATAGTAGTTGATGGATGTATAGTGTATTCGTGATTCGAACTATCTTGATCCGTAATTATCAGGACTGGGATGCAGAATCCGCCGGAAGTTTTTGATATACAGGGTGTTGCAAAAATATACAGGCTTCAGGGGCCGCTTCATAATGTGATAATTGGGAAATTTTATTTTGTTAACCCATTTATGCCGAAATTGGTAAAAATGGAAAATGAGACTTCATATCTTAAATTTATATTCAGTAGCATGTAAAGACATAAAAAATAATTTACAAAGACTTAAAAATTTACATCTATGAACGACAGCATATAATTTTAAATAAAATCTAAGTTTGGAATCGCTAGGCAACGGGCCAGGAACTGACGTCACTACTTAGTTTTCTTGTTAAGTGGATAAAAAGTAAAAACTAAAAATTAAATTAATTTTAATTTTTATTTTTAAGTTATCATGGATCATGCTTAATTTTTAAATATTATGAAATAATTGGCTATTTATTGGACTGCATTTTCATTTCATCGAAATTTTTATTGTGAACTTTTCGAACTTTTCGGATCTTAATTTTCAAAATTCAAATTCTTCAAGACCTTCAAAGTTCAAAAAATTTTTTATCGTTATCATCGTTATCATTTCATATTGTCACCTTTTAAACAAGTGCAGAGTCAACAATGAAGTCCGTTTCTACGAGGTATGAAAATTATTGCCAGGACACTGGACTTAAGATTACTTGGACTGTTAGAAGCTTTGTTATTTAGTAATCTTTTAAATTTTATTAGTTTTAAGTCCCTTTTTATTTATATTCTTGTAATTTTTTTTATGTCTTTGTAAATTATTTTTTTGTCTTTACACGCTACAGATTCTAAATTTAAGATATCAAGTCTCAATTTCCATTTTTATCAATTACGGCGTAAATGGGTTTAACAAAATAAAATTTCCCAATTATCATTTTATGAAGCGGCCCTTGAAGCGAGAGAATAAGCTAATCAGCAGGACTGTCCTTTTTTATTTTTGCAACACCCTGTACAAAAGATTCTATAATTTTGCATTCTCTTATTACATTCTGCACAGTGAAGATCTCAACCTAGGACTGCGCCCAAGGAACGGAAACAATTCTCAAGGCAAAAGCAGTTTGTGTTATAAGCAACTTTTAGATATGAAATGTAAAATTTAGAGAAGGAGAATCACAGCATTAACCCATATTCCAATTTTGGAATTCTTTTATTTTTAACAAAGATGCTCAGTTCTTTCTTCATTAACATCATATGAAGTCTTTTTATCAAATACTTAGACAAATATGTGATTAGATTTAAAATATACATGAAATAAAAATTAATGAAATAAAAAATAATTTTAAAAATAAAACACGAAATTAATAATCTTAAAATTGTTTGGGTCTAGGATTGTTAAGAATAAATCGTCAGAAAGAAGAATGAGTCTTGTATTCATTCAGTTTCATACTTCGAGCTTCATGCAGGTCGCTGTCTCGATAATCAACATCAGTCACATGCTGACTCTTGCAGCATTCGTTTAATCTCGCGTTTTTGGCAACATTCTGCATTAAACTTTGTGCAAGAATCTTTGAACATTAGTCATGGCTGCAAAGCGTACAGCGTTTCAGGAAACGATGCCAAGAAGTAAAAAAAAAAAAAAAAAAAAAAAAAAAGTTGAAGAAAAGGTTGAATTTTTGGATGTTTAATTGTTTTATGCATAGTACAGTACTGTAGACGTAATTTATGGAAGCTACATTTGCATTAAGCATTCAAGAATGTACATTGCAATAATAGGAGTTGAAATTCGGGGGCATTGATAAAAGGGATCTACTGCGGAGAATCGACTGTATTGCCAAACAGCCGCTATAAATTCTTTCGTCGCAGGTCCTCATGTTATTATCGGCTAAATATAAATAAGTATCGCAAGACTTATTTGAACATCGAATGATCTGCATATCTTTTATTCTCGAACATGGACGCTCATTTGTTTGTTAGTCCTTTAAGTTCAGACAATTTCAATATAGAACAAGGATTAAATGTTTTTGAGAGAAAAAAAAAACAAACTCTCATGCTGTATTCATTTAAAAAAAAAATAAGGATGTGATAATGAAATATAAATTTTCAATTTTTGTGACTATCATTTCGTGTCTCTGCGATCAAATAAATCGGTCGAAATTTAATGCGATTCAAGATTCAAGAAAAATTTCCTTAGGAACTTTCAACATGGAGGTTGCTCAAATAACTCTTGAAAGTGTAAAAAGAATAAATCATAATCTTATAAAAACTTAATCCAAGGCAAAAAAGAAATAATATGGGAAGGAGAGAAAAGGAGGGGAGAAAAACGGTTACTAACTGCTAGTACGATTTATTACACTGCTACAATCGTTTTTCAAATGTTCGCTATTTTCCTCCATTTCCCCTCCCTGATAAAGCCGAAGAATATACCACTTTATTTGAAATCACATAAAGCCCATTAAAAGCGGAATTCTCTCGGACTGCAGATAAGGGTAGGAAATAGGCAATTGGGCCCATCGAAAATTGTGAAAAATGGCGTCAAGATGCATGGAGAACGTCAATTCCCATCTCATTAAGCTCCCTTGATTTGTTTTTTTCCCTTCCATTTCATTGCAGTACAAACAAACAAACACTTCCCTTCATAACCTCTGATAATCCAATAATTTCATTTAATTCAAACATTTAATTTATTTATTGGTTGCGATGAAGACAAATCCACTTCCTCGTTCACAGTAATACGGAAAAAAAAAAAGTTCAATCGATTTCATAAATTTCTGTTCGTTTCCATTGAAATTCCCGCTCGACCTTTCTCCAAATTCAAGAGAGAAAAATCCGAGAATCTCCGATCAATTTTTCGAAAAACTTCCCTCGCTAATTCTTCAATCGCAAGGCCATTAACTTGACACTTGTCTTGACAGATGACAATCACCTTTCCCTTACTAATAATAAAAAGCAAAAGGTTCCACTTCTTCGTACTTAAGACAAAGAAAGGCAGCGGCGGGGTGAAAAAACGAAGAATAGAAACGAAACTCTCTAGTCACATGAACACAACAACCATCAGAGTTTTTATTCACGACCGTTAGTCACTTCTCAGAAGAGAAGAATCGATAAAAATTAACGACTTTGATTTTTAATATACATAAAACACCTCATACAAATTTTATATCATCCTTCTGATTCAACCATTTGACTTTGACTTGCATACTCTAAAGTATGAGCAGTCATAAAAAGCATGTACCCGTAAAAAAATATTGAATACACATTATTAAATCCACTTTTTAAAATTTCAATAAAATAATGCATTACTAGATCGGTCTATTAAATTTTCTCCAATTACATGCACTTCCTTAAAAATAATTCGGTTGTTTTTCAACACAAAACCAGTTTTACTAACTTTTATTTACTTATATGCCTGAGATTTAAAAATTGAATCTATACATTATCCACAACACAAAACAAGTTTTACTATACATTATCCACCCTTATTATAGCGTGTTTGACGAAATTTCTACAATATTATAACCAACTTAAACTCTTGCGCAACCTCTACAAGCGTTTGTTAACGTGAATCCTAATAATTCGTTTGATATTTTTTTTTCTTTATTTTTAACTGCACATAAATTTTAACAAAACAGAAGTTTATGCGAACATCATTTAAAAATTTCGTTCTTTACCGAAACGCGCTTGGCTAATCCTCTCATTTTCTTCTTACGCAACATTTGTTTTAATCCAAGTGCTGCTTTATTCAACGCTCACCTCTTTCAGTGAATAAAAATTAACGGAAACGCATGTTATAAGTGAATAAAAATAATGTATGCATAATTATCTTTACAAATTAACGTAATAATTTTTAACAATTTATCTACATAAATGGTCGTTCCACTACAGTAAACATTACCATATTGCTAAAACATCAATTATTCAGCGAATCTATTGCTAAACTTTTATGGATGTTGTTATAAACTGTGCGAAACTACCCTCTGAAAACAGAAGTTAATTTTCTTCTGAAAACCCCACAAGGGTACTATAAATCCTTAAAAAAAGCATTTCATATTCGCCCGGTTATAAAATACATTTAGCATTTTTTAGTCTTTCATAATGCTGATAACGAAGAAATATTCTTAAATATTATCATAGATGAAGCATTACTTAATCGCAATAAATTATTTTTAGAAAACTAAGTTTTTAAGGGCACTTTTAAGTTTATTCAGTTTCCAAACAGTTAAAACAAGTCAATATCTAATATAATGAAAATATCATTTCATCATGGTTTGAACATGGAAAATTCGCTGTAAAATTGAGACGAAAGTTAAACTAATGAAGGTGACACGCATTTTTATACCAGCTGACTTATTTAATGAACTGATTTATTTAATGATAATTTAGAAATGTTAGGAAAACAAGACTATCAGACTCATGCACAGAAAATTACAATTTTATTTACAATTTATTTACTTCTAATAAACGTAAATTCTGTCCAGCGATAGAAACCTGACTGTATCTTCTTTGTAGTTATGACTGTATCTAATCAAATTTCTAGTTTCAATTTTTAGATGCTGTTGTTTTATTGCAACCATGTGTTACTGAAATTGGGAATATTAATGGATAGACTCTGTGTTGCTTTTGTGAGCCGATATTAACATTAAGCGACCTTCCAGAGGCTCACAAAACTAATAACACTAAGGGCCAGTTCATTATCTACTTTCTCAAGTGACTCTTCTTAACTGAGTCTTTAGTGACAATGGACTTACACTGTTGAGATGAGAAACACTCTACACAATAACACTGATTTGAGAAGTCCCGGCTGAAAAAGCAGATCATGAATTGGCCCTAAGACCAGAAGTTATCTTTATAAATTCATTTTTCTTGATTACCCGGTTTCTGTATAGGGTGGCGCACGAAATGCCGTCCAATTTGTTTTATGGATTATTTTGAACAAGAACGACACAGAATTCATATTAAAATAATCATTACAGCTTGGAAGTACCCCTCTAATGGATAACAATGTTCCATATGTCCGCTGTTTTGCCGTACAACTGCTTGAAGTCGCGCCTGTACATTGGTGATGCTCTCCAACACACAAATTTCAGAAATCGCGCGGCATAACTCCACAATGATTCCTGTATCTGTGGGTATCCAAAAAGGGTTTTCTATAGAGCATATTTTATTTGAGGAACCCCCAAAGGAAGAAGTCACATGGGTTAATGTCCGGGTTGTCGGCGGCCGCCTTCATAACGTTCTGGAAATCTGTCCGACAATACACGAAGGCCAATTCTCTCATGTAGGATATAAAACCCAACGTTAGCAGTATATGGGCGTGCTCCTTATCGCATGAATCACTGTGTCTGCAATTGTGTGGCACCCTGTATATAACTACCCTTTAAGAAATTATGGAAGGAAAAAATAAATGAAATTGGCCCATGATAATAACTACCAGGGAATGTTCGGCTATACACTAGAAAGCAATCCTCGGATAATCTAGTCGCCTTGTAATGCAAGAAAACGCTCGTGAGCTTCGTGAGAATGAGAAAATATTTTAAATTCTCATGTCTTTTTGGCCTTTTACTATCAAGGATGTATTTTGTAGTCAATAAGTGCTTTAAAATTATAACCATGTTTGTTCATTACTAAATAAGTCACGGTACCGTTGATGTTCGCTCTTTTCACAAAGAAATTTTTCTTGACAAAAATTTCGTTCCAATAGTCAGTGATTTTCGTTCATTGTAACGGAAACAAAACGGTACAATAGTAGTTATTATTTTAATAAACCTATCAATACTTCTCTAGGAGTCATACATTACCAATCACTCTCTGTACATACGTTTGATCTAATACCCTTTGCTTTTGGATATATAAATAGTCTGCAGAAGAATAGGAAAATGTTTTCATTGTAAAGAATTACACGTAAATTTAATTTTTTATAAATATATTAATTATGTTAAAAGCACTGCCTCCCTTAAATAAAAAGAAATGCGAACACAAAAACCGTAGACTATTCTAAACAGCTAACAATTCTATTTAAAACCGTAGTGGCGCGAATGCAACAAAGTTCTTGAGTGGCTTTCATTCTTGACATGAGGTTCCGTTTTGTCAATTGTACTTTTTCCTCCCTTTTCTATTGTCATGGCATTTAATTTCTCATGGGTTATAATTAGTAAAAGTGAATTAGCCCTATTTCTTTTCCATTTACACATTAAGCGTTTCCACAAATGCTGATAGCAATTAGCGAAGTGATCAGCCACTCGACTCGGCTTTTTCACACCGGATCAATTCCAGTGACCTGTGAGACGAGGTCAGCGCACAAACGACCGCAGAAGCTTCTGAACGCCTAATGGACTCGGCTGCCCATGGTTTCACCCCCCCCCCCCCTCCCGACCTCCACATCCCGGCCAACAAATGCCGTCTTCCATTGACGTCTTCGAACGAAATTTCACGCTTTGCACTATTCGTGAAAATCCAGATGTGCGCAAAAGAGGTCTTTTGTGTCAAAAGCTTTTGCGCGTTATTATTAACAAATTCATCTCACCCAAATGCGCCGTTCATTAATTCCATCGATCATGTAGGATTAACTTTTTTTTTTTTTAGCTATTTTTTTTGTGAGTGAGAATAAGATTCTTTTAAAGATTCTTTTATAGAATTATGAAAGAGGAGATTATGAAATCGTCGCATTTTCCGCGTTTATGTTTTTATCAAATGTTGCAAATAGCAACTCAAAACGAAGCTTTTAATGAAAACTAATATATAATTCAAGCTTTAAACGCCGTCAATTTAATTAACGTAAAGTCAGCCTAAAGGTCGCACGGACTTCGTTAAGGTGACCAATGGAGGACCCTCGTTTAGCGAAAGCCTCGCCATCCAACTGTCGCATCGTCGGCGGAGTTCCTCACCTTCCGCCCTTCAATATCTAGTGAGCGACTACAGCTTTTCTATTTTATATATCCAAAACTATAAGTTACAAAGATAAACGGTAAAACTTGTAAATATATGTTAAAACGTGTTTTCAGAGAGACTTCTGTTTTTATTCCAATACCTTTTGTATAATTACAGATTCCTCGCATATATTTTCTTCACTTTTTGAAACACCAAGAACAAGGTAGAGGCAGATGAACAAAACTCTTCAAATAAGATTTTTAATGTTATTTTAACCCCCCCCCCCCCCTTTCAGTTTTAAACATCCACCTGTGGATATAGTAGAGTAATTCCTATATCTCAAAGCTCTGATAAATTCCTTTAAATTTCCCATCGTATAAATCGAACTCAAATTAGGTTCAGTTCATTACACTTCTGTGTAATGGAATTGCAATTTATTTAGTGCTCTCTGCTAAGTGATGGTTACAATGTAATCGAAATGTACATCCAGGAAATAAAGAAAACAGGAAATAAATGTACATTCAATTAATTTACCTTCAGTCATATGGCTTCAAAGGAAGTTATATTAATATTGCTACAAAACTCTGTGATAGACTGCTATGTATTAAGGTAGAAGCAGTCCTAGTAACATTATTTATGTAAGGCACTTTGTGATGCCGGACCTAACGGCAGAATCAAAATGGGTTCTGTAACTAAAAGGGGCTCCGAGTACAATTTGACGAAGTAGACTTATGGCGGGTGATTTTCAAGATGAAAGCTTTACCGTTATTTAATATCATATCATGCCTTTCGAAGCATCCACTAATATAATCTACAGGGTAATGGTAAGTGAATGAAACTCTTCATATGTTTAGCATGAAGTATACAGGCCAGCAAAAATATAGACTCAGCTTACAGTTCTGCATTCTTTTCCAAATTTAGCTAAACATTTCGAATTATTAATTATGCAGCTTTAAACTGAGGAGCTGAGTCGATTTTTTTCCTTGCTATTTCACTTCAACTTGAAATATTGTTTTTCTTTGAACCAACCGTAAAAGGCAAATTGTAGCTGTCACATCTGGGATCATTACTAAAAACGTCGACTAGCAAGATAACATCTTTCACTTGGACATTTGGTGTGATACGCGGCTCCATACATTGAATACATCATTGTGTTGTGGGCAATCTTTGCAAGTTTTCCTATTCGTTGATACCTTACATACAAATGTTGCCACCCGTCCTGTTTAGTATACTTTTTGCTTGTTTGTTGAGAGAGTCCGAGATTATTGCATCATCCTGGTGGCAACACTGTTTCACACTGTTCTATAATAATCGCTATTTTTTTGTAAACGGATAGTTTCATTCATTTGGAATTACTCTGCATAACATTTTACCTTTAAACACACTCGTTCTATCGATAAAGAATTCTTTCATTAAAGGCAGCGTAGAATCTTCAACACTGAAAGACGATAATGGTAGACAGAAATGCTCATCAAATTCAGAACTTTAAGATTACAAAAAGTTATGTATATCATGCCCTAAGCCCATTTAATATTCCAAAAAATGTCTTATCGTTGCTTGGATTCGTGTGGAACTATCCACTAAGTATTTTGTCACGTTTCATTTTCCTTTTGTAGATTTCATCCGAAAAGATGTCAAAAGAAATATCAAGCTTCTATTGGATGAGGGGAAAAACAAGAATAAAATGCGTTCTACATTTACAATGTCTTCTTATTATTTCATCAAAAGCGATCTTCGCAAGAAGGAGAAGTTTCCTCCACATTCAGCGATTGTGAAAAAGGATTCATACAAAATGCAATGATCGAAGTCGAAAGAAACTCATCCATGGACGCCTCTCTTGAAGTGACAAGAGAATAAAAGAAAGACGAGCGAAATTCCTGAGAGAGATTTTGATCAACGTCGAAAAAACAAATGCGAAAAAATAAAGAAGATTTGTGTTCTGTTTCTTTTTTATTTTTTAAAAAGAAGAGAAAAAAAAACTTCTCCTCTTTCTAACCCACTCAACCACCCACACCCCCTTTCAATCTCAGAAATGAAAATGGAATAACAGGAAATAGAGAAATGGATGACAACAACTGTGCATTACGGTTATTTATGTTACAATAATCCCATCAAAATTTATTATTGTATTTTTTACCCTTTCTTCCTCTCTCCTGCTGTGAAGATGGTTAAAGAAATATCTATCTTCTCCCTGCTTGTGCCTATGGCAGTGAAACAGGTAACTCACTCACCTGGAGTTGGTTCAAATCTAGGCACCTTAGGCTGCATCCGTGCGACACAGGATCTGTTGGGGGGTGTCTAATGGACTTTTGTCGTCAGCTGCCGTATTTATTTTCATTAGAGTCACAAGGCCCGTCCTCGTCATCTAGTGCGAGCGCCTCACTGACAAAGGAGCCCTCTTCTAATGAAGTCCATAAAAAGCCGCGGATGGGTTCCTAAATTTTCATCTATCTCTTTTCTTATGGAGTTAAAGTGAAGGAGAGAGACACAGGGGCAGTGAATAGACAAGAGTACGTCAGCCAAGCAGACAGACACATACACGGACAGATGGGGTTAGGTAAGGGTAGGGGTAGATGTGTGGGTGTCGGTGGGGGTAGGTAAAAGAGAAAGGGTGTGGGAGGCGAAGAAGATGAAAGGGAGAGGCTTATAAAAGACGGCACCAATAAAGAAGGGGGCAGATGCCGCTGCCACTCTGCGGTGTCTATAGGGACGCGCGACAGCAATGTGACAAATGAAATAAAAGCTTCGTCACCTTGCCTGTGTCTGGGCGTCTTTTGAATGACGCTCATCTCGAGGGACGTAAGTCTCTTTCTTTCGAATTCGATGGGTGACAACAACGAGGGGCGGAAAAAAAGAAAAGAGTGAGAGAAAGAGAGCGAGAGGAAGAAATGACAGAGTAAACGCCTGTTTCTTCCTTGTCTTTCGACTTGTCCAGTTGCGCCTTTGTCTCGAAAATCCTCATCATATTTCGACGGCTAATGAGGACTCGTGAAACATATTTGCTCTCGACAAATAGCAAAGTTACATGAAAAGTTTGGAACAACTATTCCCCCACTTTTTTTTTTACACCTCATCTCTTTTTGAAAAGAACGGATTTTCACAGAGTGACTAGAAAAGTCCTCTTTCCGCCCACTATAATACTGAGAGTGAAGAAGTACGCGCGATTTTCTTGAGGAGTGATGGAGCAAAGTGCAAACACAATTTTTTTTTATTTCTTCTCACTTTAAATCTCAAACACAGCAGATAAAACATGAAATCAAAGCAAAGCAAACCTGATGAAACTTTCAATATAATAATTATACAAAAAAATCTCTCCTAAGAATTTTATCAAGTTATAAATATTAGAGCAAATCTTCATTAAAATTTCACTCTTCTCGATTAGAAAAATTACAAGTCTCTGTATCTCTAAAATGAGATTCGTTCGAAATATCACTCCATTCTCCACAATAAATGTCCTGCGGAGAAAGTTTGGGCAATTTTGTATCAAACATTCTGTCTACTCACTGTGATACCTGGCGTATCAACATGTCTATTTTGAAAAATGAATCTAAACGGGAAAGAATGCCGAACATTAATTTGTAAAATTTTATAATAAGCATACTGTGTGTATCAATCGCAAAACTGCTTATAATCGCAAATGGAGAAGGCACCTATCGATAACTTAGGATCGGGCAGATAGTCGGCAGATAGAATGGCTAAGTCTACCGTGGATTGGGCAGAAAGTTCCGCAGAAACAATTGTCAAGAAACAACTCAAAAACATGGGAAATGACTCGAACAGCCAGAAAAGCCAAGCCTAAAATTATAATAGATCAAGGGAAGCACTAGAGTTCTACTGCGAAGTTTGGAGAACACAATTTTCCAAGCCAAGAAAGACGTTAGCATCAAATGGCGTAAAGACAATCTTTTCTACTGAAGTCTTCTAGGAATGGAAACAGACGAAAAAATCAACCAGATTGAACAGATCTAGTACCCGGAGAAGGTGTTACTATGATTGGCCGTCAGCAACCAGGAAACCTCCGAAACCCAATCATGATTGTTCCTCAACAGTGAGCGTTATCGAACATTTTGCCTTCATAAAGTGGAAAATTCGTCGAACAAAAACCACCCATGGCAACGTCAGTTTGGAGGAAATGGAACGCGAAAAGATTCGAGAAGAGAACTTTCCAAGTATATTCCAACTTTGCCTGTTTGAGGATTTCTGGGCCAATTTAAAGAGCAGAATCTACAGACTACAATAACTACAGACTAAAGTTCATCAATACAAAGGGAAAAAAAACTAAAAAAGAAGTAGTACGAATAATTCGGAAAAAATGACTCTCCATGTGAATACAAAAAATAAATATGACACTAAAGATCGTTTGTTTTTATACATCTCAAAATAGAACTTTTTATTTTTGTTTCGGATTGGTTGTAAAATACATCTTCGTTAAATAGGAGAAGACGTGCAAAACAATAAAAGGCGCACTCAATTCATGAGCAAATATATTTTAAGACAAATGCTGGTTGCATTCAGAACAATCCTTAAGACGAGAAAGTAATCAATGGTTGACTTGGGTTCCAAAGAACAATTTTTGAAAGAAAGCTATAAAACTTGATACGAAAAGTAGAATTTAAAAAAATATCTGAAACTTTAAATCACTTCTGACATATTACCACAGAGAAAGAGGGAGGGCGCTCTTAAATTTTCGAAAGTATGCTTGATTCATCCTTTGTCATCTTGCACAAAAGAGCTGTTAAAAATACTTGTCCCTCTTTTTCTCTTGTGCGTCGATTCTCCCAAGTTTTGTAATGAATAAATTATCCCAAAAATTCCGCCGCATTAAGAGTAAGGGAGGTAAAATAAAAAAAACCCTTTCCACGACTCGACATGATTTATTTCAGGGGACAAGCAAGTTCCCATAGAGTTGGCGCTGTTTTGGAGCTGACGCTGACGGACGGTCCGGGTGCGTTTCCTTCCTTTCTTCCTCCATCCGTTGCTCCTACAAAGGAAAGGTGGAGGGGTGGGAAGCGTGGAATTACATGGCCACAGCTGCGGGTTTGTTGCTCCACTCGGGGGAAACCAAAATTTACCTTCGTTCAAAACAAGGAAAATTTATCAGCCTTCTTTTCAGTGTTGGTTTTTCTTCAGTCATCGTTGCATGTCAAGAGAGCAACCATTCTCTACCCCTTCCTTCTCCACGGGTGTCTCTTTTTCCCTCGTTCTGCCCTCTCTACATAAGGTTTAATTTCTCTCCTAACTGCCACCCCTTCCTCGTTTTCTTTTTCCTTTTTTTTTCGCTATCGCTAACATTTACTTTACTTTTTCTCTTTCTTCTCCCGCCCGTCTCATCATTTTCTTCTCTCTGTTGTGCTTCTTTCCTTTGTCTATCTGTCCGTCCTTTCCCAACTACTAACCCCATCTCTCTCTCTCTCTCTCTCTCTCTCTCTCACTCTTTCTCTCGATGCTATTTGCGAAGGCGGATTAGCACAGACGCTGAGGGAAAAGATACGCCGTCTGCTACGAAAACAGCAAGAGCAACAGAGCGCAGTCTCATCTTCACCTCCCCCTTCATCCCTTTTCTCAATTCCCAACATCCCCTTCAGCTACAAAGAATTGGCACGCGGCCAAGCGTCGAGTAAACAAACAGATTATACTCTCGTCTGCCTGATGCGTATGGAGGTGGAGAGTATTTGGAGAGCCATAACCCATCAGCATTAGCGGAGGTGGAACATCGCTCATACAATGGGTGATGCGTTCGAGGGAACCCAGCGACGAATCTAATCTCGTGGTGATGGAAACGGGTTCTAAACGAACATTTTGCTCCATATTCTTTGCAGACCCATCCCTTGTCTGCTCACCTTGGGTAATTTCGTTGGCTCCCCCTCCAATTAAAATTACATCAATTGTTATTCAGCCGTTTGGGCTACACTTTCAACGTCGCTTTTATTGGCCCACACGCCGAGGAAATGAACGGGGCAGAAGGACTTCCTAGACGTGTAACACGTTTTTTTTAAATACGAATTACTGAAATATCTTAGCTAAGTGAAAATCAAAACGGGCAATATGGGCAACGACTAATCCTTCTATTTACCATTCATTTCATTTTCTTTCTGGTTTTGTTGTTTATTATTCCATTTCCATTCTGCTCAAAGCTGAAAGCCCTGAAAACCAAGTCTCTGGAAAGCGAGCACAATGCGTTGCTTAGAACCCTTGCCGAGAAGCCAAACTGTAAATCCGACTTAAAATATTTTTAGCTTACCGAGATAGGATTCGTACCATTTACGTTAACGTAAACAAACATATTTATATTTATTGCAAATTAAAATTGGCAAGATAAAAAAAACAAAAAACAAAATACACACACACCTCAAAACACATCACAGAAAATACGGCAATCGCAAAAAAGCCCTGGAAAACCGCTAGAGAAGCAAATATGAAATGATTAGAATGCAAGTGCCTGTTAAGAATTAAAATACGACAAATACACAAGTTTTAATATCTATCGGAATATTTTCCTGAATTTACAAATTATGCTGCATTCTTATCACGAATAACGATAAAAGGAAAATCAAATATGAGTGAATGCAAACATTCAATAAGAGAAGTAGGATGCCATTTAGATCGAACGTCGAAATTTTGATATACATACATCTACTGATCATGAATAATTTGTTCGATAATGGTGTTTAAATATTCACCATGCTTTCAGGAATCTGACTTTGCAATAACGACAAAAACTCCATAGATTACATTCTTAAATTGACAGAAGTGAACAAGTTTTAACACACCACAGGTCAAGCTGATATAGAATATGTATAGTAAAGGCCCACTATCTGAATGGAGTAAAAAGCGAAGAGATAAAGAGATTGCTTGCATAAACTTATTTACTATATGCATGCGGTCTATTAAAAATAGATTCCCATACAAAAGTTACTTTTTTCAAAACTATGCCTTTTACCGAATATTAGAGTCCGCCTATTTTACTGCTTACAGTAAAAAAACATGAAGAAATATCTGCATCGCTCTATTTTTCAGGCTCGCTTGGGTATCCATAAACTTAGAAGTTCCATAACTCTAGCTAGGTGATTTACATCAAAACCAAACATCCCATTAGGCTAAGCATAAAATAAGCTACAGGATGACTATAGTTACAGTCTATTTCTACAAGGGATCTATTTTTAACAGATCGCGTGCGTATAGTAAATATTTACCCTTTTCTTTTTTATAGATTGGAGCTGTTGGGTGGTTTGTAGTCAAAGGCAACTAACAACTACATAAAAAAGAGACGGTGGAAATTTGGAGATTTATTATCGGACAACAGAGTCTAATTTTTTATGGTCAAATATAATACTCTAATCAGAAAATGCCTGAATGATATATGGACGTATTAATTGCAAGAGGAATACGAAAGGTGTTGATATGTTGAAAAATTTCTTAACAGACGTTTACCCATTAACAAGATCCAATGATGGGCGCTTAAAAATATGAATTAGAAGTATTATCTATGGTTGTCTTTTTGAGTATGGTTGCCATTTTCTGTGCTATATATAAAAAATATCCATGGGCTTTGTAAGCAAACATGTAAGAACCAAAAAAGTTGTTGCCCCATTAAAGGAACTAAGCGAAACAGACTACATTTTAATATGACATTTTATTGCTTGTTTTTAGGTCTTCTGTCCCTTCTCCAAAGGATGAAGTTCACCAAAGGCCCCTTTATATATGTTAACATAAACAGTGAAAATGTCGGTAAGAAAATAGAAATTCGCCCCATATTTTCATACCAATGCCTTCGGCATTTGCATTTGCTTTTCTAACGAAGCATTTCTTTTAGAATTTTTTATCTACAAAAAAAAGCCAGTTAAGTTCACTGACTATTAAACATCATGGGTTATCTTATTCAATAGCCTTAAGTATCACATTCAAAAGTCCATTCTCAGTTCAAAATTTGATATTATCAAGCAAACAAGGAAAAGATAAATTTAACCTATGATTTATGATGTATGCGTTGCTCATGAAACGCACCACGCCTCTCGCTTTAGAACGAAAATTGAAAATACAGAGAGGCCCAAAAATGTATACATAATTAAACAGATGTAACCTATGACTTTCTCCATAACAGTAAAGTGGAAAAATTTACATCCCAAGATTATTACATGTACTGAATGAAGACAATTTCCATCGAAGAAAGCCACACTGCTGTGAGAGATTACTTCGATGAGAGATTGCCAGAATCAGAAGTGTCTTGAAGCTTATGGTGACTACTTTGAGCATCTGTTGCAATTATAGAAATCAAATATGGTTTGATGTTGGTATGAATATATTATTACAACATTTATAAGGCCTTTTCTTTTATACAATATCGGAATAAAAGGAAAATACAAATCCACAAAAATTTTTTTAATGACTCAGATGTACATTTCGGAATTCATAATTCCTTCCGAAATGTACATCTGAGTCATTAAAAATTTTTTTGTGGATTTGTGTTTTCCTTTTATTCCGATATTGTACTCGTATATTGGTGTCCACAGTTTCTGGCTATTTTGTTTTATTTACGAAGAAGCCTTTTCTTTTGTTGAGGTATACACAGGGCCGTAGCCAGGAAGTTATCTTGGGGGTGTCGATTTTCAAAAATTCCGGACCTTTTTTCAAAAATTCCACTGAATCGGACCTTTTTTCAAAAATTCCACTGAGTCGGACCTTTTTGCATATTTGGGAGGCGGACCTTTTTCTATAATGGGGTGGTCATCGCCCCCCCCCCCCCCCCCCCCCCCCCCCCCCCTGGCTACGGGCCTGATACATGTTAGGGCCACTTCTTGTAAGATTGCTACTTTTCAATAAAACTTTATTACACTTGTATTTAAAAACAGTGAACAGAACAAAGGAATGTTTTTTTTTGTGATGATATTTCTTTCGCCATAAGTTTGAACATACTTTAAAACTCAAACGTGAAATTCTGTCAACTTTCAGTAAAAACGGTTAACGTTGTGAAGAGGAAGAAAACGTTTCCATTAGGCAGACTCTGAAAAGATTTTTCTTTCTTACTGCGATCATAAATTAGAAGGAAACGGAAAACTATTATCTAAAAAATGAACTTCAAAACAAATAGTAAATCATTATGGGGTAAGATGAGGGTCAGATTGTAGAATAGACTGTAAAAACGACGTCAATTTGACCTGATCTTTGGCCATAAATTTTCCTTCTGAGAGCTCGACTGCCGCACATCCACCATACAAGAGGACAAAGCCAACAAATGAGGACTCCAGAAAGAAACGAAAACAAAAATTGCTTTCCTAAGCAGTAAAAAGATATTAAGAAGAAAAGAAGGAAATACAAAAAAATTAGTCAAAAAATTATAAATAAGAGAATAGCTTTCTTAAAATTTACTTTATTAATATTATAGTAGTAGAATGCTTGAAAGAAGAGAATGAAACACAAATGTCAAACGAATAAAGAAGAATAATATTGTTTATCTTTTCCTAGTTTCTTTTTTCTTTCTAGAAAATGAACTCGTTTCATCGGAGGAAAAAAAACTGGAAAAATGTTTCTTCTAGCTATTATTTATCTTTTTTTTTATTGGCAATTTTTTCAAGTAATTTTTCTACTTTCATTGTAAACGCAATAAAATAAGAAACTGTCATTATTAAAATTAAACAAAATCATTAATATCCAAGTTTCTTTTCCAATATCAAATTGGTTGATTTTTTTTGGTTAATGAATTTGTAGCTTTCCAGTGTGTTAACAAATATATGGAATTCCTTCGGATTAATAAAAGGAGACCTAAAATAAATAGAATATGCGCCAAAATATACGATACTGAAATACAAAACTGTCTTTTCATTTCAGTACAGTATATGTTGTTGCATACTGTTTGTAACATATGGTCTTTCCGTTAATTCTTTTAATTCTAAATAATTTTTACTTTTATAGGTTCGGCTGTGTTGTGGTTTGCAGTTAAAGCCATCTGACAACTGAATAAAAAAGACTTTAGTGAAGTTTGAAGATTCGTTATTTCATATACTTATTTCTTGTACTTATTTCTGTGGTCAAAATTCAATACTTTAATCAGGAGAGAGGTTCATGCATGATGGGTATACACCTCCTCATTTATCTGACCCATCCGTTCTCCTGTTTTAAAAGTCTAAGTGTATTCAAAAAATACTTGAGTACATTGATATTCTTCGCCCGCGTACAGATACGGAAGATACGTACCTGGAATATGGTAGAAACTAAGAAAGCCCATGATGCCAAATGTTTTAGAGCTCATGGAACCATTTTTAAAACTATTTGTAGAACTATACATGGACTTGTTAAGATACATGATCTAAAAAGTGCTCGTAATCCAAAAACTAAGCGAAACAGACCACATGTTGTTTTCCCCATGTTTGTTAAAAACTCTATATATATGCAGAGAGCCATCAAGCCGCGTTTAATAACTTCTCCAATAAAATAACTTTTTTTTTTTTTTTTTAACATATCCCAATAATGCGATATCTATCTGGAATAAACTTTCTTCTGAATTCTCGCTATAAACCATAAAAACCTGTATTAAAATCTCTAAGTGTTCATATGTAAATATAATTTTGTGTAAAAAACTGCTCAAAACCCTTATCTGGCATAAACCTCATCTTATAACCTTAACAAAGTTTAATACAGGTCAAAAAAATGCTCCTTAATTAAATTTGGCAAGGGGAAAAATAATAACTAAAAAATTCTTCAAGAAAGAGTTTTTCCACGCATAGACGCGGATGTCAATTCCACGGTTTGAGTCTAGGCTGTGGAGTTTTCTTTACAATTTTTTCTATTTTAAGGAAAAAGAATCTGAACTAGAAAATAAGAATTGCAAGAAAATAGATGTACGTAGAAGACTAAATTTCCGATAAAAACTAAAATGTAAAATCCAGAATAAGACCATTTATAATCAAAAATTATCTATTAAGATAATATAATATAATTATAATAATGATATAATTATCTACTAAGTCTAATTATAATAAGACTAATTATCTACTTCAATTTTTAATCAAAAAATAGAGTTAACGATTTTCAATATTTGTCTATAAATATATTAAAAACAATAATCATTTAAAATTTTAAATAACAGAATGTCAAGAAAAGACTGTACAATGCTGTTTGCTTACCGAAAATAAAAAGCTCACTGCGCAAATTTATCAAGTTTCGTGCACAACAAATAAAAAATCAACGGCCTCGGTCTTCTTTTTCCATTAAGAAGCAACTTACTTACTGGTTATGTATGATTGGATACTTTGAAAGGGAAAAGTTATAGCGGAAACTTTAAATGACTTCATATATTTAGAAGAGCGTAGGAGGACGCTTTCAAATTGATTGTTATGACAAATCTCGGGCAACAACAATAACACGGAGCAGAGTGACAGTTTTTGTCCCCGAGGAGGGGTTAACGAATCCGGGGGTAGTGATGGCAAAGAGAAACAACAAGCGACTGCCATTCGTCGCCCCCACCCCTCAGGTAAAATCCACACAAAGTCGGGGGAGGAAGTAAAAAGGCGAAGCGGTTAGCCAAACACTAAGCTCAAATGGCGGAAGAGAAGAAATGGCGAAACACTTTCTTCTCCTTCTTCTTCTCCATCATCCTTATCGATAGATTGAACAGAAAACGGAGAGGAGGAGGAAGGAGGAGGAGAGGTAACGAAAAGAAAAAAAGAGAGAAAACAAATTCAGAGCTATTCTAAATCTCTCGAAAGGGATTTCATTTTGAAAAGTATGATTTTTTGCCAGAGGATGTTTTTGCAATTAGAAAGAAAGCTTTGCGAAACCTAAGTTCTCGAGGAACACAAAGGGGAGGACGGAGAAGAAAAAAAAGAAATGAAACCCTGCTTGGCTTTTTGCATCAATTGAAAGAATAAGTGAATGGAAAGTGATATGGAAATGTAGGAAATTAAAAAAAAAAGTATAACGAGGCTAGGGTCTAAAAAGAGACGATTATAATAATCTTCGATACTAATCAGCAAAAAAGCCTTTAAACTTCTTTAAGCCACAAACTCGACGAAGCTGAGAATTATTCAGTGAAATAAGTAATATCTTTTCTAGAATGTAAGGTATAATATTTATGTGTTAAAACTGTATAAAATTTTAAGTAAGGAATTAAACAAAAAAAAAATTATTCTTTAAATACTGCTAAAAACTTTTTAAGAACACTAGCTGTTCATTGAAATGTTGCAAAGACCATTATCTCAGTTTTTAATTGAATTCAATGAATTTGATCGACTGAGATTTTTTTTAATCGCATTATGATGCCATTTTTAAATAATCTTTCTTTCCTCTTTTTTTAAAGGAGAAAATCGGCCTCCCACGAATGGAAAACAAAACCCGTTTTTTTCAAAAGATGCTTTTCGTGAATTGTTAATTACTTGAGCATTTTCTGAATTCGTCACACGCATCACCTATGCTAATCTTTTAAAATCATAAGCGCATGATTTCATTAATTTCTTAATGAAAGAAAGAAAGAAAGTCTTTTGGCCGAACTATTTTCATGGAATTAAATTGAAGTTTTAATTCTTTGGAATCAGCAAATTTTGAAGAAGCGCAATAATAAGCTTAAATGATATTAAAACTCTGCGTGTCTATTCTAAGAGCCATCAAATACGACAACGGCTCTTAGAATAGACACATTCTGCATGTGGACAATGTGGACGATAGGTTTGGCAAAACACGAAAAAAATATAAAAACTCTTATGAACGCCAAGATCGACAAAATACCGTATGAGTCAAAAGTCGTTGGACACCTTCCTATCTTGGATACCAATGTAGCTACGCAAATACCAATACCGGGTATGAATAGGGACTTGAGGGTGCTCTATCTGATGGAACGTTTTCAAACATTTCCGCTTCGTCTCGTAAGGTTTCATTGACGTCCGATATGTGACAGCGCTATAGTGAGCTGTTAAAGTGGCGTCTACAATGGAGGTGCGTTCCAAACAACGGGCAGTGATCGAGTTTCTTTTGGCGGAAAACCAAGGCATCTCAGATATTCATAGGCGCTTGCAGAATTTCTACGGTGATCTGGCAGTGAACAAAAGCACGGTGAGTCGTTGGGCAAAGCGTGTGTCATCATCGCCGCAAGGTCAAGCAAAACTGTCTGATCTCCCGCGAGCTGGCCGGCCGTGCACAGCTCTGACTCCTGCAATGTCGGAACATGCGAACACTCTCATTCGAGCAGATCGACGGATTTTCATCTGTTTGGCCCAATGAAGAACGCAATCCGTGGGACGCACTACACAGATGATGAAGCAGTTATTGATGCAGCACGACGTTGGCTGCGATATCAACCAGTGGAATGGTACCGTCCAGGTGTACAGGCCCTCACTTCAAGGTGGCGTAAAGCCGTAGCACTGAATGGAGATTACGTTGAAAAATGGTGTTGTGTAGTTAAAAGATTGGGGAATAACATGGTGTATTTGAATGCTGAATAAAACAACCCCCTTTTTCAGAAAAAAATATGTTGCATTACTTATTGAACTCCCGTCTATAAGGATGGAATCAAAATACTTTATCTAACTATTTTATAACAAAACGCTGAGTACATCAACCAGAACAGTACATTCCATCCTTGTAAATTTAATATTTAGTTTCTAATTTTCCCACACGGAAATCATTAAAATATCACTTTTAGACATAAGTCTATTTTCCATTCTATAATTTAAGAGCTTAACAGATTTTAAAATAGCGAAAATTGTAACCCTACAATTTGGTTCTAGAAAATCACAATGCCATACACTAAGATAGTCAGCAGTTAATGTTTATGGGACACGACAATAATTTTGAAGTTTTCTTCTGCAATTTGATAAGGAAAAGTACTTACGGCCATTTCATTTTTCATTATTAAGTAGCGGAAGAATGGAGCTACTTATTGTTTTCACAATGTCCGTCAGTCCCCTTCATAATAATTTTTTGAGGTAGAAGGTTGAAATTCGTAATGTAGCTTACTCTGGGCATGTGCATCTTCACTATTTAGTTTGGTTTTGATTGGCCCACTGGGGTCGGAGTTTCGGAGGCGGAAATTAGAGGGGACCAAAAGGTCTACGCGTATTTATCCATATAAAAGAGTGAAATTCAGGTTCCTCTAAGCAAGGTTAACATTACTGTAAAGTTTGGGCCAAATTGTCCCAATAGGGTCGGAGTTGTGGGGGCGGCAGTCACTTGGTCTTTAGAACTAAGGCAACATATGGCATGTGATATATCATTTGATCGGAAATGATGAGAAACGAAAGAAGATAGAGCTATTTTCCATTTTCTAAATATTACGTTTGAGAAAATCAATTTTTCGATTAAAAAATAGGGGGGGGGAGTTAAAAGTGCAGATAAAAGGGTAAAAATAGATGACGTCAGCGCTTCCGCTACTTTCCTGTACCTTCCTCGGGAGGATTAATTTCTTGTTTCAAACACAGATGTCTGAAAGTAGACATTTACTGAACAACTGTTTATTCTGCACTGGAAGTGAGTTGGGGTAATCATATATTGAATCAGACATATGCAAGTTTTCAGTAATTAACCAGAGCGGTCGGAAGTATTTTGAAAACTAAAACGAACAACAAGCTTGAGACAGAACAAATTAAAAAGAAAAAAGGAGCTCAAAGGGAAAAGAAGAAAAGAGAAAATGAAGGCGAAAGAGAAGAAAAGATTGGAAATGCAAAGTAAATTACATGCTAAGAAACGAAAAAAATACGAGCCGTCTGATTCTGACTCGTCTACTTTGATCATTGATCTCAGCACGATTATAACAAACATTGATTTAAACCGAGGTCTCCTAAGAAGATGACAAATGGTTAAATCTAGATAATTGACAATATTTTAAGAAGCTATGGCAATCGATACGGTATTTTTTCCTTAATACATTATTACAAATGCATCATAAAAATTTTGTCAACAACTTTTTCAAATTTTGCTCACAAGAACGTCGATATGGTTTGAAAATGAATTAAAGCGGAAACGAGATAGTTAATGGCTTAAAGCTATTTAATGAATTCTCAAAGTGAATTTTCTTGCCTAATTTTGTGCATTTTTCTGTAAATTCACAAAAATTTAATGAAAATTATTGAACATGTTAAATAATTAACGTGTTTTGAAAGTATATTCCAAGATTTATTGATAATTCATTATGAGGCATGATATGTGTCTGGGTCTGGGAAGAAGATTTAACATGTCAAATCAAGAGGCTTATCTCTAGAATTTCAAAGAACGAACGAAATTCCTAGACAAAAGCGTAGCCGTAAAGCAACCGAACCACTTCCCATAATCAGAGCAATGGTGTCACCGTTGCAGGTGGGAAGGATTTCTTCCCTAAAATTCTGTTAGTCCGGGACTCCGTTCACAATATCATCCCCGTTCCCATTATCATCATCATCATCACTACCATCGTCGCTGGGAGTAAAGACAGGCGAACGAGAAACGAGGGGAGTTTTAATTATGGCGCATGCGGTAGTAAGAGCGCGTGTGAACGCGTGTAGCGCGACTCATAATTAGCTCCGAACATTTACTGCAATTACGGTGACATGAAGAGATGCGTTCACCCACGCACCCATGCTAATCACCCTATCTACCCACACACCCCCAAGTGGAAGTCCCGACCGATGGACACTGAAATTACCGCCGCATTTCTAAAACTCTTTTCCCATTTTAAACAGCGCTCCGCCGCCATCTCCCACCTTCTCACGATAATTTCCCAAGAAGGGAAATGGGCAAAACAGACGAGTTCTGCAAAAACCGCCGAGGAAAGACAACGGACTGTTAACTATTCTTAAATATTCATTGAGCTCGCTTTTGTCTGCCGCTTGCAAATGCTTTTGTTTCTCTTCCCTCCCAAATCTTTATATCTTTTTTTTTGTTGTTGTTGTTGTTGTTTTCCCTTAAGAACTCGAAAGTGGGTTTTAGTGTCCGTTAGAATTTACAGCACGACCTTGCGCAACGGATTTTATTGTCGTCGTTTTATTTGAACAAGAAACCATGACAAATGCGTATGCTTGGAAATAAAGGGTGGAAAATTCGAGAAGTCATAATATAGCATTTTCAGGAGAAGGCTATATTTTTTTTAAAATTTAAATATTTAAACTGGATAAAAAATAGGCAACAATAAAGTGAAAAAATAATAAAAGTTTTGTTTTATTATTCAGTTCGCTATAATTTGAATATAAAAGTCGCTCATATCTCTCGTTAGAAATCGAAAAGCCATAATCTGAAGAAAACCTCGCGTTTCAAAACTAAACATTTTTATTTTCATTTTTGCTTTTGGGATGCTACTAATTAAAAGGGACCAAAGTAAATTTATTCTCAACTTAGTTTTACAGTTGAGTAATAATGAACGCTATTAAGTTTACTTTGTTAGAAGATTCCATAGTTTCTAAAAGCAGTCGAGAGCTAACATGTATTTAGAAGGTAAAGGAAAACATCAAGTCAAAGCGGAATTTATTGTTGGATAACAATGTTAGTGGAATTAAGATAACGTCATCGACAATTAGTCAACTGAATGCCAACAAAAATTGGCACAAAACCAAGTAAATCAGTTGCCAGCAAAGGCACAAGAGATATAATTCTTACAACCACGAAACGTATGTTCTTTAAACATAGGTAAAAACACAGCCAAAATTATCGTGGTTTCCACGGCTATCTACAATATTTTAAATAACGATCTATTAATTGATACTAAGTGAAGACTTTTGAAAACCACCATTCCACTTGCACTTTGTTTCAAATAACATAGCTACGGCTAAGTCTGACCGAATCCAGGTCGCTTTTTCCATTCGTTTTTCATATTAACATGCTTACTTTATAATGGAGAATTAGCTATAACATTTATATATTATTATTTGTTAGGAAGGTCAATCTCTAAGCCTGCGCATTTAGGCACACAGAGCCCTCCATGCCACCATTGTGATGTCCGGGATTCCAAAATCAATGAAGTCTTTTCCGCCGTATGAAAAAAAAGAAAGTCTTGGGCATATTTTTTCAGGGAAATGGAACTGAGCCATGCTGGAGAAGTTCTAATACCGAGGTAAGATGACGACTTAAGAGACTGACTGTTGCAAAACATAGTATATCTGAACGAACATCTCAATAGGCCGTACTTGAATGAACATCTACCAATCCACTGGATTAATCGTGGTACTGGCATTTCGCAGTTGGTCATTCAGGAAACCTCATCTGTGTTATGTTCACCTAAGCCACAAAATCTGCCCTTGTTACAAAAGAGAACTGTTTCTGCTACTGAAAACATCGAAACGGACATCTTGGTCTTGTATATTTGCCGTGGGATACGAATGCTTGTGATATAGGTAAAGTTTGAGAATCTTCCTATTCATTGACTAACATGTTTTAGTCCTCAGAGAACATTGCACAGTTGTAATATGTTTAATGAACACGAACACATTCCGTAATAGAGTTTAGTGTCTAATATTATTTAATATTTCAAGAAAACATAGAAACCTGTACGAAAGCAAAAAACACCAAATATTTTTCAAGCATCTCCTACGTAGGCATTTCAAATTTTAAATATAATAATCATTACAAAGATTATATGAGGAATTCGAGGTGCACATACTTTTAAAATATAATTTTTTTCATTTACAAAATATTTAGGATGAAATTTAGCTTCATCCTCATATTTCACGTAAAATTAGAATTTAATCTTCATACTTGTACAAAGTAGCGATAATGTTGTGAGTAATTGTGCTTTATTCCTACAAATTGATGACTGAAATGGTTAAATTATGAATATCACTTATCTGTGAAATTACATTTTCACCAAGTATCGGAGAGCGTCTGAAATCGATGACTGGAAATCGGAAGGTTTGATGTGTCGGGCTATAAATAACGACTGATCGGGTGCAGAAATCGCCCACAACAGACGAGCACTCTCAATTGTTAATGGCTGGTTGGCTAGTTTGATGACCCTACTTAACTATTAGTTAACTAGTACGGTTATGTCGTGCGATAGGATTTTCCGGAAGTTTTACTTTAACATTCAGACTAATCGCTACACAAATCAAAAATTCCCCCAGCTAAATAGATCCCGGACAGTATTACAAGGATTGGTACATGATTAGGCTTTAATCCAAAACATATGTTAAATAATCGCCAATGTAAATTAGGCAGCTTATCATTCTGGAATTGTGTGACATATATAATAGCAGGGTTCATTTTCTTAGGTGGAAAGTTCAATGAAACATTCATTGGATAGGAAAAACCGAATCACAAATTAAAATTGAATCAACTTTCAAAATTTTGGATTCGAGAAGTCAAGATATACATAATAAAGGCTATGAACTCATTATAAACATGTGTTTTGTTTCGCATAACCTTTTAATTCCAGTTACGCTCTTCTGTGTTGTGGTTTGTAATAACTGGCAACTGCATAAACTCGATAGTGGAAGTTTGAAGATTTGGTTTAATTATTTTTTGCGATCAAAATACAATACTGTAATCAGAAATGGCAGATATTCATCTCATATTTGGATGTGCTAATTGCAATGTGAACGATTTTGTCCGCTATTCCCGAACAGATGGATAGGTCGTGAAGGACCAATATTCTAGTCTCCCCATTAGGTTGCTTTACTAGCGAAAATCTCGGGTCGTCTGATTTGAAAAAAAAAAAATGGGCCTGCGGATAGACGACTCCGACTTACGTATGCATGTACTATTCCCGCACTATTTCCTCTGCCAAGAATATGATTTCTTGGGTATCATCCTGCTATACCCTCTGCGATTTTGGCGAACAGAACTGCAATCATTTGTAAATTCCATGTATAAATCAGCTCGTAGTCACATTATATGATTATTAAGTAACTGAAAAATGGAGTTACTTATTGGCTTTTACCACATCCGTCTGAACTGTCAACCTGTCCCCTTAATATTTTCTACAATTTTTAACGTACAGAGTTGAAATTCGGAATATAGCTTACTTTGGGCATACGCTACTCAATATTAAAGTTTGTTTTGGATTGGCTTACTGGGGTCGGAGTTACGGGGAGTGGACGTTAGAGGGGACCATCTGATCTCAATGGTGAATATAGATAGTATGTATTATATGTAAAGCGCAGCTCGGTATGCGAAATCCTCTAGGGAAGTCTACATTACTTTGAAGTTGGACCAAACTGTCAGTGGGATCGGACTTGTCGGGATAGCAATCATGTGTTTTTAGAAACAATTAACGCTTTCAAATGGCAACATAATACATGTGATATGTCATTCGATCGAAAATCTTGAAAAACGAAAGATAAGAGTTCTTTTTCATTTTCTAAACAACGATATTCGAGAAAATCCATTTTTTGATAACAAAAAAAAGGGGGGGGTTCTTGAACTCAAGGCTTTTCCTATACTCTCCTTAGGGGATTAATTTTTTCTTGTTGTATCTTCTAAAGAATCACTTACAAAATACAATCAATAGCAAATCTACGAGACTGAAAGGTGCACCCATACAAATTTTGATGTTTTTCCCCTTGCTTAGTAGTATAGCCTATGGCTGAAAAAATAAAGATCATGGTGCATTTAAAGGTCATTGTGCATTCAAGACTTATTCAGAACATTTGAAATTCTTTATCAGCGTGTTGAAGAAGCATATTAGGAAATATGATAGATATCTTGAATATGAGAGAAAATAAAAGCCTGTAATACTGCTCAAAGTGGCTAGGTCTATCTATGGAATTTTTAAAGATACAAGTAAAAAGTACCTGTAATTGAAAAAAGAAGCATGATAGAGGCTCATCTACGATAGGAAACTTAATACAGACAAGAAAATGACTAGATATCAACAGCAAAAAATAAGGTGGTTTTAAAACTTTTTGAATTATTAAAGGGGTGCTAGACGGAATTCATTGATTTTTTTTTTTTAAAAATTAAGACGTAGTTGTTTTTCTGCTCTTACGAGCCATTTGTTAGCATAAGAAATTTCGGCAATTTAGAAAATTAAAATTTGGGGCGTCAGTAGTAGGCAGAAAAAAAAAGTAATTTTTTGAAATGACTCGATCAATGCGATTCAAATATCATTTGCGTGAGGGGCAGGGAGAGGAAATCTTGAACAAAACAGGTTTCAAGCATTTCCTTGATTCACTCTTTTAATTAAGGCTTGTTTACTTTTCAACAAAAGTCGGAATTTGCTTTTCAAACATTTCGCCAGCTGCTGTGTAAACACGTTTAATTTCTTTTTGAGAGAAATAAAATTTTTGTGTTACTTCCACGTACAAACTCTTTCTCTTCCCCTCTCTCTCTCTCTCTCTCTCTCTCTCTCTTTCTTTCTTCCGAGGATAGGCTCGTTTAAAGCTGGCTGAGTAGCTTTTAAGATTTCAAGAGAGGACTCGAATATTCCTTTTAAAGTAAGCAAACTGTTTCGGACATGGAAACATTCTAATAACCATCTTAACTTCTCTCTCTTCGAGTGAAGAATACGAGCACATATTAACGATGATGCGGGAGAGAAAAGACGTAGAAACGACTGTATCTAATCTGTTTGCTCTGCTATCGGAGGGATTAACGTCTCTCTCACTCTTTTATCCTCCTTCCCCCCACCGCCAGCCGTTGTTCCAACAGACAAATGCCGGGAGACGACAATGGCAGCAAAGAGAACAACTCTGGACAGCCAACAACAACTCGAGCTCCTTCTCCCTCTCGGCTCTCTTGATGGCCTCGGAGCGGCAACACTTTGCCGAGAGCCGCCAGACGGGAAGCTCACTTTTAATTACCCCAAAGCGGCGCAAAAGTCTCGCAGGAGAAGGAAAGCAAAGGCGTGCGTTTTCGTGGACATTAAAAACGAGAGAATGCATCTCATTTCGTCACCAATTAAGCGTTTCCTTTTCTATTTGCACTTTTTCTGACTCCCCCACGTTTTATTTCGCTTTGCCTTGCGTCGAAACGGTGCGAAATTATTTTATAGTTCGCTTTTCGCGAACTCATTAACACCGAATACTCCGTTGGCAGTTGTTGAAAAGACGAATGGAAAGGAGGAATGAAGATCCCTTATCAAATGATAGGGAAAGAATAAGGACGGGAGCGATGCAAATCGGATTGAAATCAGTCACCCGTGGCAATTTAGGCTCATTTGAACCATTAAGTGGAGGGTGTTTTTTTTATCCTCTTCCGAGTTTTGTTTGTTTCCGAATAAAATAGCACAAACAATTAATATTGTCAAATTTGAGACTACGATTACTTTTGACGATCATTTGAACGCCTTAGTCTAGATATGTACCGCTTTCTTTTTAACATTTCTAGAGCAGTAACTATGTTTCGAATGCTAACTGGCTACCACATCTAGATAGAAAAACCAGAACACTGATTTCACTCGTAAACTGTTATAATGTGTTAAGTTTATCAGAATTTAGCTAACAATTGTTACCGGTGAGAGGCGATATTTGACTACCCGTATTTCTGCGGAGTTAAGAATGCCAGCAACAAATGTCTCTCTCCTAACAGAGCAATAACTGTAGGAATAGATGAAGGTCATCATGTTCACGACAATCAAAAAAAGAAAAATGACCGCCTTTCTCGAATCGTTCAAAACACTTTTCTCATTTTTGTTCGAAAACATTCTAATTACATTATGTCTCTATTATTATTAATATTATTATTATTGTCGTTTTGAAAAACCAAACTTGGTTCAAGTCCAGAAGCCAAGTCTCACAAGTCAGTGATAGACCCAAAATAGTCCCCATCAGAAGTAATTTGTACTACAGATGACTTGATTGCGAGTTACGACAGAGAAATGACAAATGATGATGCCCTATGGAGAAAAATAGTGGTCATGTGATGTCACCAGGTGCGCTACAATCGACGACTATAATAAACCTTGTCGTATTTTAATAAAAACCATGAATCATGCACTTTCCACCACATTAAAAAACTATAACAAATTCTGTTGGAAATTTACATACAGAATTCTTTATTAAACATCAAAATAAACGTATGTGCCAAAACTTCCAAAAGCGCACCCGGCGATAACCTGGGGCATTGCTACAATGGATGACGTCAAAACCATGAGTTATCCTTTTACCACTACTTTAACGTTGATTGACGCATTTGTTGTAAAGGGTTCCAAAATGAACTGCCATTTTGGATTTACCGTCATTTTTCGTAGTACAATCAGAGTAGAGATATTTATATGCTCTCATTATTAAACATTGAGGTTAAATTATGCAAAACTACACAATCGAACAACACGTAAAAACTGTAAAAATTAATTTCAAAAATTGTGAAAATTTTACGAAAACTGTCAGGATGTTAACAGTAACACGGAAGTTCTGTATAGGCAACAATTTATATTCAATGTTGTCATGTTTTTGTGTCAGTGACGCTTATGTTTGGTCTATTACGCAGAATGGTCTTGTCAGATATTATATCCCAATCAAAATACTATATGTATGAAAAATTGACCATCAGGCGCTTAGAAACATGCTCCTAGTTTGACATTAATTTTTGTTTTGAACAAAGCCTAATAATTTTGCTTAGATGGAATTGTATTTGCTCAATTAATAACTTTCTTTCTTCTCGTAGCTGCATTCTCTAAAAGACAGTCTATGGGATACATTTATATAGAGTATTCAGTCGTTAATCTTGTGTACTATGCAGAGTACCTGAATCATAGAATAACATAGAATGGACAGCTTCGCCGTTTCCCATGCTAAGCGATGGTAGTGAGCAGACGTGGCGCCCTCCGACGCATGGGTGGAATCGGCTGTTTAACCTGCGTTTCTATGGAGCATGCTACGACTTTTTCTAGAATTTTAATTATTTCTCGGTCTGTAATTAACGGAAACCACCAAGATCACAGGGAAGCTTGAAATGAATGACATGTAATCTATCGGCGTCAAGAAAAAAATTTTTTCTACGGAAGAAAAATGGATATTCGCCTAATTAAATGCACTTGAGTAACTTGCTTGGTGGAATCGTGGGTTCGCTTAGCATAGGAATAGCATTGGAAAATAGACGCTTTTCGAATATATTTCATTATTAAATTTATTTTTCGTTCTTCAGTTTAATTTCAATAAATAAAAAGTTAATTTAAAGTCTGATATGAATTTGTTTCATGTATACAATGAAAATAAAAACATTTAAGACATGTTTGCTTATCTATTAA